>DWAJ01002057.1:0-19120 GCA_018238005.1 Eurema mandarina | reverse complement strand
TATATATTTGGTTATATTGTATGAGTGAGTTTTATCTATACACGTTTTTGAGTCAAAATGATTATGATTATATTGCATGAGTTTTGCTGAATATTATTAAGGTTTTTTATTTCGCCATATAAAATACAGAACTACATCACATGTTTCACTACACTTTAACTGTATGTCTGCTTTAATCTTTTAAACTTTGCAACAAATTTTGAAGCGTTTAAGCGTGATTATATAGGGAGGTTTAAATATTAATAATACAACTATTTAGTTTAATATAAAACAAATAAATAAATATTACATTAAAACCGTGGCTGGTTAGATAAAAGGTTAACCAAACATTAGCATGTCATCAAATAACACTATGATTATTCAATGCCAATTTACAGTTCACAATATCGTTATATGCACTTTTAATACCCCGTAATACACACCATAAAAAGTCGTAAAAAACACACCAGCGCCGTGTCCAACGGCTTTACGATTTAAAATTGCAGTTGCGCAAATCTTATTACTTAAATGGGTTAAAAAAACACTAACCAATTCTCCTTACTAGGAAAGTCGTTAAAACATATTCAAAACATAAATCAAACGTGAATTATGAATAATAAATGTACCGGTTTAATTTACATTTATATTTCATTTCGTAGCTATCGATGGAGACTAAGTAAGGACTTAAGTAAGGACATTTGGGAAGTTTTTTTAATAAAAGCACACATAAATACAACTGATTTATTATTTATACTAGGTAATGGAAGGGACTAATGCTTGTTTTGTTTTAGTGTTCTATTCGGTCTAAGTTGGGAAAATGTTAAAATTGCTGTGTTCGACGTACATTAATCGTCTAGTATATAACTATATAATATTCTTAAGCCGTCTCCCGTGGTATTACCACCATTAATTCCCAAAATTACATTCTTTTCCTTAACTTTTTTTGCAATTATTACAATAGTCTTAATTGACAGGTTTTAATAATTGCTTGCCATAGATCAATAATACTTTTGAAAGGTTTAAAACCTTTCAAAAGTATTTGAACAAATGAATTTTAAAACATTGATTTTCATTATTACCTATGTCGTATGATTAAATTGACATGGTTGCCTGTAAGATACCGCTTTCAATTTCGCTTTTAGCGTTAAGAACAGTCTGCCAAAGAATCAAAATTATTAAACTGTGTAGTGTGTATTTATGTATAGATAGCTTTTTTGTTGGTTCTTATATCTTTACTACTACATTGTTCAATTACTATCTAGGTATAGTACTACATTTTCATTAAGGAAATTTATTAAAAATCTTATAATACCTACGTTTTAATCTAACTAGAAAATCTAAGTCGTTCTTTTTTAATTACAGTGCAAAGTGAAGCGTTCTGGCGATTGCATAAAATGAAAATGAAGTCACAATCTTCGATAAATGCATTTATACTGTAATTTAAAATACTTTTAGCACTTCTCGTCGTTATTCTTTTTAATTGTACTTCGACTTTTAAAAACAAATTGCTTACGTTATGCATCGTGCCGTGATTAAACTTTAAATTGAATTTAAATTACTTTGATACATAATTCATAAATTATATATTACTAACGCATTACAGCATATACAATGTCTTTTAATCAATCATCCTTCTAATTTTTTTATTTTGTCTTTTGCTAAAACAAAAAAATATCTGTTGAAAAATCGACGAAAAATTACACATAAGTCTTTCACTTTCCCATACAACATTTTCGTGGGTTTCGTAATTGTCTAGTTCTTGATAGTTGAAAAAATACCTACTTATTCTTAATTAAAAGCCAGTTAAGAATTCATGATATAGATAATGTATAAATATACAAAATAATTATAAAAGAACATAATTTCGAATCACCAAAAATGATATGTTATCGAAATGGTTTTTCAGTGAAACACGAATCACTACATATTAATGGACAGAGTTCAGATCAATGGCATAGTGTTATTGAAAGCTGGTTTAAAACGGGAATGTCGATTAATCACAGTTTGTATGTAAACAGCTTACAAAGCCTGTATTCACCTGTTAATAAATGACTTTCATACCGCTCTACTTTCAAAAGCATTGAAGTTGGGAAAGTCTTGTAAATTAATTCTAGTTGGACGACAGTTAGTCGGCTAATCACCTTCTCGCCTGACCTCACAGTAAATAATATGTAGGGTTACCGAGCCAGCTCTGAATTACAATTTTAAGCTTTGTTGTCAGGTAAGTCGTATACATATTTGATGTGGCCAGAGTTCCGAAAACATATTCATGTATTTACGTATGAAGTTATGTGGACCGCCGAACTAAGTCATTTGGATTAGCACAATATGATCGTATGAAAATAAAACTTCTTAATTTGTATTAAGTTATTATATTATGTATGTGGAAAATAATATTATTTTATACGAATGTTATAAAAAGAAAGAAATATCTTTATTTGCTTTGAACACTATCTAGAATTATCTAAAGGTGAGAAAGGGTTTTTCAACATGACGCTAAAGTACTAGTTCCATAGAAGTGTGCGAAACCGCGTGGCGCGGCTTGTTCTAAATAAAACAGCTTACGTAACGAATTAGAACGATCCAACCTCGTATATATAGGTAATGCAAAACAGCAATATCGAATTCGATTGAACGAAATCGTTAAATCGACACATCAATTTCGGAAACCGCCAAATACAATCCGAAATACGTTTACTAATGAAGCCATTGTGCTTCGGTTTTTACACTGCAATTAACTTCCATTCCATCAGATGTGGTCTGTTTAATCATTCGGTGCTTGTAGTGCTTGACATCCGATTTTGTGAATCGATGATCGATCCTAGTTTGAGAGCTCTCGACTCGATTTCGTAGTGACGTATATCGATTTTATCATTATCGCTCGGAGAATAATAAATTAATAATTAGAGTGGTGAAACGGTAAAGTTATTTTAACGATTACCCTCATATAGACGTTAGCTATATTCAAATATTTTGTAAACAATACCTTGAAATAGCTGAATAATTACATACACTTTTAATAACAAAATTAATTTGAAAACATAAATTTTTAAATGGAAAAAAAATTTCGTTATTTATATTTAAGCAGAAAATTATTTCAATATTAAAACAGGTAAAGGTAACTTGATGGATTAATAGTAGACTGGCCCTTATTTGTTTCTCTGTTTTGTCAAATCACTTTCTTAAAAACGGATAAAAACCGTGGCATGAATTAAAAGTACTAAGTAAAAAAAATAATAAGCATTGTACATATATATCGTATCGAAAAGCAGCTTTATTTTATTTCTGTAGGCCAAATTGGGAACGGTAATAAAAAAGTTACAAAAAATATAGTGTTAGCATGAAAGGTTTATCTTTATAATTTATACCAGACCAGTTTTATTGTAACACCTTCAAAGTTATCAAATGAATTTAGCATCAAGTATAACGAAATATAAGTAATCAAAGGAAAAATTAAAAGTTGCAGTATTTAGTATGCATAGCCAGTAAGGTGTTATCGTTTGGAGTAATAAATTGCCGCTTCAGTTTGACTCAGTTCAGTTGCTCGAAGAAACTTGCCTTCGTCTTGCAGTAGGTTTAATTACGACACAGGAAAACTTATTTTTACGTTAGCTTTTGTATATATATCATACGTTTTTTCATACAATTTTTTATGTATCTCATAGTCGACTGACCTGCAATTTCGTCTTATGGTAACCACCAATACAATTATAGCATTAGAGCATAATATGCGACATAATGCTTAATGTTGAATGAGATCTACTTAAAATACTAAAACTAATTCACGTTCCAATTACCTTCAGCATAATTCAGCATTGTGCGCCACTGTGTCGCACTATGCTCTGTAATTGGAAAACTAGGACAGTAACAAAGTTCACCTACACGATTGCGTTGCCGGCTTTTTAAATAAGGGAAAACATTGTAATAAAAGAAAAAGGATAGGATAGAGCAGGAAAAAGGGTGTCTTGTGCTTACAGGAATGGAAAAGGTCATTTCTTATTATCTTGTGATACTATGGTCTGTATAGTGGTTATCATCAGTTGTAAGACTAGGCATCTAAATACGTAAGTAGACAGGTTATAGCTCGGTAGATATAAACACCAATGTTTTTTTAAATACAAAGCAAACAGTCATTATTTGTACCAATTTATTTCAGTGTAAAAATGCAACGCTATTGCACCTGCAAATTTCATTCTACGAAAAGTCCTGTTCAAAATAACTTTGGTAAAACGTTTCCTAATACGGTTAATGTAAAACTGATTTTTTGCTCTATTTTCATTAAAAACAAAGCTTTACAGCCGCATCGTATCACCGTATCACCATTATCAATAATTATTATAATAATATATTATGGATGTTTGGTAGAACCTTAAAACAGTTTTTAATATGTCTACATATGGATAGAACTATTAAAAATTTTTAAACGAGGTTAAAGGATGTCAATAAAGATTTCCAAAAAAAAAAGATAAATAATATAGACTACTTTTTATGTGTTTAAATTTTATTTGCGGTGCACTGTCTTTAATAAAACTTTACAACTATTATAAGACACCAACCACAAATCGCTGTCAGCCCTAATAACTAGCATTACAAATGGCGATCGGCGTTCTTTCTCCCTTCGTTAATAAGTCACGGTACAGAAACTTCCCGTATGTATCGGTCGGAATTAATTAACATCCATTTAATTACCCTACATTACCGCGTACGTCACCCCCATATAATTATTTTCACAACTTGACATTTAAATATGGTGACGCGGCGAGAAAAAATTCTAACTCCGCGCCGGCCCAATTCCGAAACGTGGTAATTAGAAACTTTGTATGAAATATTGTATAAGTTTTGGTTTTTAATTTGTGTTACTTTTTTATTTTTGTTCTAATAAAGCATGTTTTTTTGAGCGTTTAGTTTTTAATTACAAAAAGTTTGATGTAGTTTTAAAATTATTACCTATGTTGGTCAATTCCGGAAGTCCAATTTTGAGTTTCTTGAATCATCTTATAGACAGCGTGTGTCTATAACAAGCATTAGGTATAAAAACCTGCCACAGTAAAAAGTTTAGTAGTCAAATCATATTTTAGGATTAAAAAAACGTGAAAGCATTTTGTTGACGTCACAACAAATACGTAGTGACACGCGTAAAAAACCTAAAACAACTTAATCCGATCGTGCATTTTACAATTTATAACTATCGCGTTGCTATCAACTAATAAATTTCACTGCACTGAACTTTCATGCACATTGTAAAAACGCAGGTTTACATATAAAACCTATTTCCTGCCTTGATATATAACCTGTTTTTCCCATTTCAGTGCGGTAAAGATAACGCCTGTCGTCTAAATAAACACTGGGAAAGTTAAAGCCGTATCGCGTGAAAAACCGGACATGTCCTGCCGTTGCAAAGTTTTTATTGTAACTGTATGTTTTGTTTAAGATTTTAGGGGACGGTGATACGATGCGGCTGTAAAGCTTTGTTGGACGTTATAGAGTGAGGTATTTTCCGACGTAATTTCTGTGGGCGTTGTGTATTAGTTTGGATATATTATAGAATTCAGATTATTATAATGTTTATTAGAAGTAATAAAATAGGATTTGTAAAAACGGAACTCTGTTGCAAGGCTTGTTAATTTTAAGTTTGATGAAACATTAGTGAAACAATTTTTAAGTTAACTTATCCGTCTCTTTAACTAGAATTTACTTCATACCAATATATACCTATACTTAAATTGTTTCATTTTCTTTCATTATATAATATTGTTATTTCGATTATATGTATAATATGTAGGTATGCCGATAACTGATACGAACTGTCCATCTTCTTTTGTTCAACCAATCCTGTTTATCGTCAGCGGGTCAAGGTGACGCGTGGGATGCGCACGCGCAGCTCGATAGTGCAAAATTGTTTTTGATATGGAATGATTGCCGCATTCCATACTAAAAATTGCTAGAACTAAAATCTTTATATTGTAACGTCGAATCTAAGGCTATCTTTCTATTTGTGGCATACCTATCGTGTGTATTGAAAAATATCTAGACACAAAACTGTCAAGTGAGTCTTTTCTGTTCACTCCTAAATTCTGTCTTGGTTTAAATACCCATGTTTATGCTTTATAGACTTCTAGCAATAAAACTAGTGTCGTATCATTAGCTGGTTATATCAGTATGTCAAAATATTGTGGTGATGTTGTATAATTTAAAAATATAATAATATTATTTTAAATTTTGGAGAATTGCATTTATTGTTTACGTAGATTAAGAGTTACTTTCCTTTTAATTGTATAACAAGCGTTCTCATATCTGATTAAATTGCGTCTTAAACTATAATGTATTATTTGTACAATAACACTCTTATGGCCTACATAGCAAAGCACTACATACACTGCACACAAAGAATGTTAATAAAAGTTTTATCAGCCTGAATAAAGAGGGTAGTATCTAAACAGGCTTCATACGTTCCCTTGAGAAAATATTCGGTATTATGTGACGAGCCGATCACTCAATGAACCATGCCAACGTCGACAAAAAATTGTCTGAAAAATGCCAAGTTTATTCTTAAAGCATTTTGTTGGCTCTTGCCGAAACTTTAGTGCACCAGTCATATTCTGAAAATTTCTGCACAAATTAATGTCTTTGTTGAGGAGTATAATGGCAAGGCACGGTGTCGACGCCTTTACAAGCATAGACGAAATTTGTTTGCATTTCCTTTCAACAAAGTCGATATTTATAATGCCTCGGTAAAAGACTGAAATGGGACAGGCGACATCATTAAAACGTATATAATATAATACATATTAAGGTTGGGAGCTTGCGAGACTATAAAGAAGTAATTTTTTTGAACTTTCTGAAACGATTTAGATATTTTTCATTAAGAGCCATATTAGTTGTGTTGGGGATGAGTCATAGGATGTACGAGTATAATATTTCATAAAAAAATATCAACAAATAGTCTTAGATTTTAAATAGGTAAAACCGTGTTATTTAATAAACCGGTTAGACGTGGTAATTTAATATGAGTTATCGTTATCACTTCTAACTTTTAATTGTACTAGATCAAGTCTAAAATATTTCGACGTAGTAATTTAAATTATGTTAATTTGTTTTAGAATATACCTACGCAGATATTAACTCTAACTACGCCTACACATATTGAAGTAAATTTCAAGGATATTAAATAACTCATCAGAAAGCACACTTTGAATATTTTAACTATAATTATGTAGGAATTCTGATATACACCCTTCAGACGTTTAGAAAGATATAACATTTTGCTTCTTTATGTTTTGTCGAATAATTGAGTATCGCTTGTTTTTAAGCGTCCGTCAATTGGTATATACGTTTATTATTTTTGTTCCTGTTCTAGTGTATTGTATTTTTTTTAAACTAAGCAAATAGCCAAATTTCTTCCTTAAAGAATTTAATAATGGAAGATGACGTACAGTTAGTGAATGTACTACCAGTCTTTTAAAAAGCTGTACTGGAAAGACTTATGTTATATAGATAAATAAACTTTGAATGTGGTAACAGAAAGTAGGGAGGGAAATTCACCTCCCCATACCATATAAAACCAATGATAAATCTGACGAGATGACTTAGTATGAGTTCGATACGAATCGTTTAATTTGAATTAACAGCAAAATTTTACTTATAGGAATACAATTTACTATTACATAAACTAAAGAGTTAATGAAGTTGATAAAAATGTGATTTAAATCGTGATCTTTCTTCTCTTTGAGAATCTCATTTATCTCTGTCTGCGAGTCTGTATATTAACTAAGACAATACAGGACGCAATCTTGCCTTTGTTGGGAGCAAGCCACTTGGAAGTGTAGGGTTTGTCTGAACTGTAAAGCGCACTAAATACGAGATATATGCAGCTATTTCGTAAGGGATTAATGGTCGAGGTGATGTAAAAATAATAAATAGGAATGAAAGGTATCGTATACCTGTCAGTTATAATTCAAAGGCTACTTGTAGCCCTAACATGTCTTTGACCACTTAACGACGAAAAGTAAAAGTCAATGACCTTGCCAGGTCACGCTTCATGTGTTTCAATACAAATTTCTTAGCCATTTTTATTTAGATAAAATGCCATGTTCAATGAAAATTGTTTTCACAATTAAATTAACTCAATATAAGCTTGTACGTTAAGTACTTTTAAAAATCGTTCAGTAGTAAATTTCATTATAAGCACACAAACTAAACGTCAAATAAAAATGTATTTACGACGGCTTCATACACCAATAAAATGCGAGTCACAAAATAAATCTTCACATAAAACTTTGTACGTTGTAATTAAGAAATTAACTACGAACAGTAGTTCGTATGATGTAAATCTCGCCATAAATAACGTCGATAATACAGCGAAGTAGTTTTACAATGAAAGCGTTAATAAAATTATTTAACTGTTACACTGGGGTTCATTATGGAGTTGAATGTTCTCGAAGTATTTAATGAAGCCCAAGAGTTTATGAGTAACTAACTAGTCTCACTAATTTATGGGTCCTCAGATAATATTATGAGGGCGTCGGGAAAAAATTCACTTATTTAAAGTAATAAAATTCTGTGCATAAAATGTGTAATTAAGTTTTGCAACTATGTTTGTTTTCGGTAATTTTGTTTTATATTCGCGGAGCTCGATGTACGATTTTCATAGATAAATAGTTATTATAATTAAGAACTAAAATAGTTTATGTTATAAAAAGCTTTCACGTTAAGAAAACGTTAGTTGCTATTCGGATCAGAGACAAATGAACACAACCAGTTATAAATGCGTTTAATTTTTTACTTTTAAGCTTATGTTTTTACCAATTAAAAACCACACGAATGGCTATATACAACATGAATTGATACCTGAACTTCGTAATTAAGCAAACAGAAATTAACTCAACGAAATATAAATTTGTCCTTAGATGTTTTTTCTTATACTATTCTCATCTAATTAAAATATCCTTGCAGTCTTCATTGAATATCTACACTTAAAATATGATATGGTTGCTATAATTGCGTCTAATTTTCAAACGCCCACTTTTCATCTAAACCTAATTAATAATTTTCACACTCGCTAAATCTAATGACATAGTTGTAGTAAATAACATGATATTTCGCGCGTATTAGCTGTAACAAAGTAAACAAATTAAAGTTTATACAGCGTCGGGTGGCGTACAGTGGACTAATTATGTAATAAAACTTAATTGCCCATATGACATGATGCTGGTGCGACGAAAGCTGTTGATACGGTAATATATATGTTTTAACGTCTTCATTTCCTGCTTGACATTTAACTTGACTTATACCGTTGATGATTTTTTTTAAAGCTTTTTTTAAATTTTATATTTCTCGTTAATACATGAAAAATGCACGTTGATAATGTTTTCGTAAGTGGCATTTTTACCGTTAGAATTGTGTGTTTTTGTAGAAAAATTTTGCATTGCATTGCTTTTCGTGTAGTAAAAAGGATCTACCTGCAGTCCATATTTCATATTTCCCTTTTATTTCTTTGTCATAAATCCATTTTTTCCATTTTTGTATGTCGTCAAAGCATTTGTGAGTCTTCTAGCCTAGGGATAGTCCAATGACGAAGTCTGTTTTATTATACTAACGTGAACAGTATTAGAATATGAAAAAATTAGCTCACCTTAGGGTGACATACAGTTCTGGTTGTTTAGCCATGTTTAAGCCGACCTGGTTTTTCCATCACTCTTATATATTATCTTTTTACAACGTTATAACGAAGTAGGAGTTTCACCTGATGGTACGAGTAGGTGATCACCTTTACACATAAAAACTGAAGAACTGAAGTTTTTAGGACTAAATTCCTTAGTCCTAAAAACTGCAGTGTTCAAAGCTTTATATCTAATACATTTTACTTAAAGAAGATAAAAAAGGAAAGACTCTCTTTTATAAAGGAACAATGTACGACCAGTGCTTATTAGTACTAAACAACATAAATGATACAGCGTTTAATTAATTACATTATTACCCCGTATATTTCAAATGTGACTTAAGATAGTAGACTAAAATTCCAAACAAATTAAGTAATACGAGTCGTAATTAACCTCTATTAAACTTGCCGTTTATCAACTGTATTCTGAACAGTATTTTGTAGACAAGCGGAAAGATTAAAGCGATTAAATAACATACAGGGTCTCTATTGACGACGGACTAATTAAGCCGAATTTTACCCCTTTGAACTGTAGACTGGAAGTGATTGAATTTTAATCAGTCAATTCGTACATATACGATGCTTTATTCCTCTATTTTGAGACTTTATTTGTTACAATGATTAACACAATAGCTATTTATGGAGGTTTATATTCTGTTTCTTTATAATAGGTATGGGTCAATGCATTCTTATTTTATAGTGTTTCATTTATTGATTATATTAGAGAATTTGAGAATTAATGTAATTGTGACAGTAACAGTTTTGAGAGATATCTAAATAACAGTTTAAATAATTGAGTTGATATAATATTTAGTATGAATAGCATCACCCTACTTCACTTATAGTTGTATGGATTTTTTACATATTTTCTTTACTTAAAAATTAGCGAGCTTAATACATTAGTCTATATTCTAAGAAACTAAGTGTCATATTCAACCCGCTAGCTAAAAAATGCTACAACTATTCCGCTCGAGAGCATCAAATGCGAAATATTCATGATCCCCTTGCTTTTGTTTGAACTCTTATAAAAAGAGCTAATAAAAACGTTGAATAACGATATGAGTAAAAGTTTCACAAGGAAAGTTCACGACACACGCTCATAATCTCCATATTTTTACGAGTTTTCTTTCGAGAGAGCGGCGTTTTAATAAATAATATCTCTCAGTTATATTTACGTGCTCCGCTAAAAGCTACGAGTTGTGTTGTATCAATAATTCGTATGTATATCGAATGAAATGTGCCGAGTGACTGATACTTTACTCATTGCGATCGCAATTGGTGAAATATTTATTTATTACCTGAGTTGGTATTGCTCCTATTTCTTATATTAGTATTTTTTCTTTTTTTTTTATAATATGAAGAGGGGAGACGTGCTGGACGCACTCCTGATGGTAAGAGTAACGCCATCCCATAGCCAATGTAGTGCTACCCAGAACTTTGCTCCGGGCAGGGTGCACTACACCAACGCCACTTTGAGTCGTCAGATGTTAAGACTCATTAGCCCAGTAATTTCGCTGGATACAGTGGCCTTTAGACCGGAGCACAGTGACATTTTCACATCACTGTTCAGGCGGTAGAATGTCTGGCACTGGGGGGGTACCCACCCAGTCGGTCTCCTGCGAAAGAGACCTACCCCTGGTATATAGCATTGAATTAAATGAAGTATGTATGAAGATTTCAATCAAGTTTATTTACCTATATTTCGGTCTCCAGTAACTAGGCAATGTGAATTGCGTAATTAAATTTTTTTTTCATTAAAATGTTATGTTTATTTTTTTATTAGGTTAGGATTTAGTTTCAGTTATCTTACTTCATTACAGCCTTATGCTGTATAAAAAAGAATCTAATAATTAGTAGGTACAGTATAAAGGATGCAACATATTATTAAACTAAGTTAGATGTGTGTTAAATAGTTAGCGTCTAAGCAAACACATAAAATAAATGGAGCCCAAAACGTAATATCACGTATTTTTTTGCAAAATCGGTAATGTTTTTTTTTAACTGTCATTCAAAAATTCGAAGATAACTGTAACTGTTGCCAACATAAAAAATCTAAATATTCAATTTTAATAATCTACATATTATAGCACATCTTCAACGTTGATAATTTATAACTTGAATGAAGGTTAAAAATGAATCAGTATCGTATTTGACGTTCGCCCCGCTCGCAAGTAACTACTCGGTAACTTTAATATGTTGTTGTCAGGAGGCGTTATATATCAAGAAATGCACCTGCTGCCCAGTCTTGTTAATAATGCACTATTTCGAACTGCTGTTCTTTTTAATACTTCATTACTATAACGTGAATACTTAAGTAATGACTATATGATAATATTTGTCGCTTATATAAGAAGTTGTGTTCATTGGTATAAAAATCGATCGAACCTATAAAACATTCTTTGTAACACTTTACTAGTAATTCAGATGTAGATGAATGTTTGTAGCAAATATTGTAAAAGTCAAAATAGACGTTATTCAATTATAAGTTACTTAATTGATTTTATTTATATATAAATCTTGTTAGTACTATATAAATATGAAAACCAATATTTCTTTAGCTTTATACTATATACAAAAAGTTTAACATATTTTAAATTGTAATATACTGTATTTGTAAATGTAAAAAATCAATATGGCTAGTCTAGCTCGAATAACATGAATTCTAGAAATTCACAAACAAGCTAGATAAAAATATAACGTGAAATGTTATCTTCATATATTCATAGGAATAGAGCACGTCCAAAGTATTCAAAATACGTTTTATTTATAGCCGATACAAGTTATCCAACGTGCGAATTCGAGTTAAAAATTTTAAAGAAAGGAAGTTTAGTGAGATATTTTTCATTTCGACATAATACGAAATGAAAGAATTATTTATTTGTTTTCTTATATATTTAGCTTATTAACATATGACTACAAAAAGGCATTATTAAATCATCTAAGATTCAAATCGACAACTCAATTTTCCTTTTTGTTTCAGATAACGTAAGATTCAATGAGGAAGAGAATAAAATGGGCTTAAAGTATCTCATCCTAATGATTGCTTTCGCAACAGTGGAAATAAATCTCACTGAGAGTCGTCAAAACGACAAACGAAGATGGAAATCTGAAAAATCTCCGTATTCGCATTACGTGAACATATGCGATATTCAGGACAGGGTATCGAAGGTTCATTGTTATTGCGAGAGTATTAAGATTAAGACAGCTACTAAAGCAGACTGCTGGGTTTTCAACGGTGGCATAGCCGAAGACGATCCCTTTTGGTCTAACTTCTACTCCCAACCTAAAATAGAAAGACTCACTTTCAATGTCAGAGCAGATGGCGGACTCACGTTCATCCCAGCTAAAGTAATCGTTCGACTTGACCACTTACAGTACCTGAATATTCAGTACGCAAACATATTTAGTATACCATCGTTCGCCTTCACAAACTCAACTACACTACGAGAAATAACTTTGCCCAAAAACAAAATCACTAAATTAGAGAAGATGGCTTTCGCTCATTTAATTATGTTGGTAAATGTAAGTCTTGTCGAGAACCAAATCTCTGAAATAACAAACGACGTATTCTATTTCTTGCCAAATTTACAACGATTGTATTTGGCAAAAAACACGATAGAAGTTCTCCACGACGGCTGTTTTAAACATTTAAACAATTTAATTAAACTGGATTTGTACAATAATTTGTTGACCGTGGTCGTCAGAGAGAATTTCCAAGGTTTGTCCAATTTGATTACGCTCGATATGAGGAATAATAAATTGAATATGATCGGGGACCTGGCTTTCGCCGAACTTTGGAGCCTTCAAGAACTTTGCCTAGATGGCAACGAAATAAAATTTATTTCGGAAAGAGGTTTCGGCGGATTGACTCAGCTTAAGAAACTTTCTTTAGCCGATAATAAGTTGGGAATGTTGGATGATGGAGTGTTCGACGATATACAAAAGTTGAATGTCTTGGATCTGAGGAACAATAACTTGGAGACATTGAAACACGAGACGCTTCGAAGTGTTATTGATAATATGAAATCGAATTACGCGTTAATCTCTCTTGACGGTGAGTTTTATACATTGTTTGCGTATTTGAGTGTGTTTGAGAGTATCCGGGTTTATTTGCATAATACCTTTTGTCTTTTGGGACCTTTGTTAATGCGGTAATCTGGTTAGACGTTAATCTTAACAAATTACGGCTATTATTCAAACTTCCTAAAGCCATAACGGGGTAATTTAAAAGACATAAAATAAGAGTAGCATCACTTTCATTTGGTTAAATTTTTTATAGATAGTTCCTGTCTACTAAGCACCTACAAATTTAATTACGTCCAAAGTTAGATAAACTATTAGTATAACTAAATTGAGTCACGCTCCACGCGCTGATACAAGCCCTTCCTTATTAAGCTTTAACAAGCACTTACTCACTTAGCGATATAATTAATTCTTACTCAGTACAAGTAGTGGTATGTATAAAATTATGAGAGTATTGTATAAGACGCTTTCATTTGCCGCAGTGGAGCAGCTGCATATATATTATACATGAATCATCAATCAACAAAAACAATTGCACGTGTTTTTATTAATGGGTTAGATAATATTATAATTGCGAAAGTTTGTGAGGATGTATGTTAGTATCTTCGTTGGTCTTTCACGTAAAAATAACCCAGTGGATTATTGCTTATATATTTGCTATAGTTCAGCATACAGATTAGAACCTACATTAATACGTAAGATACACCTTTATATATTTTTAGTTTCTTTTTGTACCGTTGTTTTCGTTAGGTTTTTAGATCGATGATTTTATCTGCGAACATGCCGCTTCAGTTAAATCCAGTTAGTAATTAATGTGTAAGAAACTCCTAAAAATTTATACGACTACATATTTATCCACTCCATACATACTGCATAAAGGAGTAAGGCATATAGGGATTATAGTAATCATCAACGCTTCAGTTTCTTGTAAAACTCCACTGTGTAGACCAATCTATACAGCTACATTTATAGCCGTATGCAGCTACATATCAAGTTGTTATAAACAGCCTTCGTCGTGACATTTTAATGGCGAACACACGGCCAAGAAGTACGATAGCGGTAGCTGTACTATGATATGATTTAGTAAACATTAGTAATGAAATGTAAGCTTGAAAGGTCATTGAACTGAACTGAACTTTATAATTGTTTGTATATGTCCTTTGAATTTCAATTTAATTTATGGTTTTGCGTCTATGTACGTTTAAAAAGTTTTACCTTGATTATTTTTATAATATCTTTACTATGTTAACTTAAGGTTAAATCCCTATATACCTTGGGTATAGGTACTATAGGTTGAGGTTAAATATATTTATTTAATTTAGTCCGGTAAATAAAAAGTATCTTCAAAGCACAACAAATTTTCCCTATATATTTATGCTTTATAAAATGAGTAAAGTCAATCCTGATGAAATTGGATTTTCAACAAATAATTACAATATATGTTTCTCAGGTAACAAACTAACCTGCGACTGTCGTCTCTCCTGGCTCCACAAACTACGTGAAGAAACTAGAAGCAAACGTATTAAAGCCGCTCTCTCTCGCCTCAATTGCATAATGGACAACAAACTCAAAACGAACCTTATCAACGTTAAAATACAGAAAACAGATTCGAACAAAGTCAATAGCGTACAAATAATACAAAAGAATTTCGATCGCAACTACGAAGATGAGGACTTAGACGAATATGATGATACTTTGCAAGATCAGGAGAATGAATCTGATAGTAAAGTGGAATATCGAAGGAAGCTTCTAGAAATACCTAAAGAGATGCTTCCTTGCCCCAGTAAACTGATGTCTGAAGCTTCTTACGCCCCCCCGACTCAGGACGAAGTAAAATATTATAAAACATCTGGTGGTGACATTCACAAATCTCTGTTGAGATTAACGTTGATGTGTCTTCTAATAAGGATACTGTAACGATGCAACTAATGTACTAACTAGTGAATTGATTTAGTAAAAGTTGAGATAAATTAATTAATTTAAAGTTGATTAAATTTATATCTACCAATTTCCAAAAGATGAATATTTCAACTTTTGGAAATTCTCATTCTTATTATTAAACGGATAATTTACTTTTAACGATTAATGTAGGCGGCTGTACATTTCGAAGTCCTTTAAATTTTTCTGAATTATTAAACCCAGAATTCAAATTATTACACATTCTATATAAACAATAATTTGCGTTATAATCTTTAGTGTTTGTCGTTAATAATAATGGAATTTTATAAATTATAATTGGAATGTTAGTGTAAATAGATAGAAGAGATCAGTACCTACAATCTAAAAAAAATAATCATACTAATACTTTAAGGACTATAATACTAAGTGAGATTATAATTATAATTAGTGTTTTGTCTCTGAATTTTTTGAACCGATTTCAACATTTCTTCTTTCTTTACTAACAGAATACCACTTTAAAACAGAAAATGGTATATGTTTTTGGCATGAAATTTAATAATTATAAAGATTATTTTAATATAAAATAAGAATGTTTTAAAGCGCTTTGTATGATAACATCTGCGAATAGTTAAAAGTTTTATAAGTTTAGAAATACCTCAAAAGGGGTTGAGTTAATGAACTTCTTTAATTAAGTTGTAGCGTGTTATATACGTGGTAACATTATGAATTATGGAAATGCTTTTAGTTGAATTAAATCAAGTGTTAATATGCGGTTGTTCTATTTTACATATCAATACATTAACGTAAATATCAAACAGATTTTTTTATTTTGTTTCTTAAAAATTTTCTTTTCGATTTGTAAATTCGAAATGTCTTAACAGCCATCTCAATCTATGAAATCATGATTGAGTTCTCTAGAGACACGCGCATTTATGAAGTATAATATTATGAAGTATATACTATAAAAAGATGTATCGTTTCTTGGTTCATATATGGAAGATGTTTTAGACATATTTAGAACCTGGAATAAGCTCATTGAATAGACATTTTTACGTATATAATAATTTTTTTATTGGTTTTTTACTCCGAAATTAGCAAATTATATTATAGACGTTTAATGTAAGAAATCAATTATTCTTAAAAAAAAATTGTGAAGGAATCTTAAAAAATTATAGAATATAATTTGTTAATGTAAATCATAATGTATAGCGAAATTAATATTTAGTAATTACTCTTTAATTTAATAATCTCTCTCCAATTTGTTTTAAGTAATTTTCTCGTGTACGCTAAGTTATATAAGCATACCAAAGATTAATTAAATAGACCTGTTTTACATATTAGAATTTTAGATTTAAGAGACGCCTTGTGATTCATCATTACGTGTAAATAGTTCATAATTCCAAATACTTTAATGTTTGTGTATTCAATTATGATGTGAAATAAATTGATACTTTTTCAATGTTTGTTTTATTTTGAACTGAACATTTTTTTTTCTTTTGACAATTGAGGCACAATTTTAAGATGAATGTAAAGCCATATTTTAATATGAGAGGTTCGTCTCCTGTATATAAGGCCATATAAAAAAATAGAAAAAAATACATGTTATCTAACATGTATTTTTTAGCGTAGATAAAAGTCCCCACAACAGTACCACCTGACGAAGAAAAATCTTATCAATAAGAAGCGAATCTAAAGTCGATAAAATATCTACATACAATACGTATCTACGTTTTACTGAAACAAAAATATAATTTGACTGACTCAACACTGAAATCTTTTAAAACCCGTATACGAGTGCCATTATCGTAAAAAAGTATGTATATATTAAATGCTCTGGTTTTTTGATCCCAACCCTTCTATAATTGATGAAATGCGAAATGAGCAAAGGATTTTTTCATTCACAAAGCCACTGTATTTAAATTTTGTGGAAATAAATTTTGTTTTCGTATGTAAATTGATCTGATTACGTTTTGCAATTTATCTGATGCTAAATCAAAAATGATATATTTGAATATTTTATTAGTATTCTTTTATGTAGATTGTTTATGAAAACGATTCTTTTGTATAGAATTGTTTTATTAATGTATATGTTGCAACGGTTTCACGCGAGATATTTACGTTCCCGTTATATAAGCATAATAAAATGTATCCTTTATTATTATTAGTATTTTTAAAAATGTTTGGTCTGGTCCAGGTTCTAGTTAAATTTCGCGGAAGAGTCTGCGAAGGCGCCCATGCCCGCTACCGCTGCGGTATTTAGTCGGGTAAGACGGAATTTAGTCGGGTTTTAAGTCCTACATAATCCACAGTCTTTTCTCGAGTAGCTTGAGTATCCTATATGGATTTCCCCACTATAAAAATAGAGTAATACATGCAACATTTAAACCAATTACATTGAGTAGAACAAGTATTTTGAGTGAAGATGGAGCAAACTCCTCATTCCTGTACATCCTCAAAGACTCGCGTTAACATTATTAATAACATTAAAAGTAATTGAACATTTATACATGTTCAATATAAGTGATACTATTATATATTTGATAAAAAACTAGCAAATGAATTCTTTGTTTTATCAGCCAGTAAATGTCCGGTAGCTCAATTAATCAATTCAAAACGTTTGCATTTTCCGCATTAAGTGTAACAGATGTTGTATAATTTTTGCTATAAAAATCTGGAAATTAAATCGGCACGGTTATTTTATTAGGGTCGTATTTTGTGAAGCTTTTTATAGCATTTTTACATGTTCCACTCATTTTATAAGTAGGTATATTATTTAAATAGCCCATGTCTTGACACGGCCATTTTTGTTTAAATCAAGATGTATTATTTTTCTTTGTTAACTATTTTTAAGCAGTTATTATTGCTATTTTAATCATATTGCACAAATGTATTAATTAAGTGATTTATTTATCGCAATAAGTCCATATATGTTAAGATTAATAGCTTAAGCACCCTCCCAACTTAGTCCCCTAAACGACTGGGGTCTTATAACTTTCTTCCAATTAGTTACTTGACAAATAGCCATTTCAACTTCATCTGTTAATGATGATCCCAGCATTTTTGGTTCGAATTTAATTTTAAAAGTTAATTGTTTTATTTACCGAAACATTTCAAGTATATTCTTTAATAGTAAACACTTATTCTAATTAATTCTGTTTAATAAACCCGTAATGTTTTTAATCGTTACTTGTAGTTCTTACTTTTATTATGTGTAAATGCAATAATGTTTTCTTTAATATGGCTAGGTGATAAATAGATAGAAGGTGGGTACGCTTTTCTAGATCTCTTCAAAACATTGATTTAAAAAATCATCTACTTTCCTATCAAATTTTAACTAATACGGCACAATCGTAGACGTAAAAATCGATTGTATAAACCGTAACTTTTAAGTGTCGTAAAGAAATAATACCTACATGACATTGCAAAAACATGTCCCATATAGTGTTGCCCAAACGCAAGAACAAGACGAGACTTAGCCAGTCTTGGTCTTGGTCTTGCGCCAATACACCTGGTCTTGGTCTTGGTCTTGGTCTTGCGCTCCCAGTCTTGGTCTTGGTCTTG
>DWAJ01002056.1:0-19120 GCA_018238005.1 Eurema mandarina | reverse complement strand
TTATCAAGAGATGAATAGGTTACATTTATACATAACAAGCTTAATTGATGCGACACTCGTTAATAGTGCACAGTGCAATAATAAGTCTACGAAATGAAGAGAGGAAACAAAAGTACCTATTCGATGAAATTTATATGTACATCCAATTACTAATATAATGGAACTGTTATATTGATTACAAAATATAACAGTGGTACATTAGTACTAATGGCAGTACTAAAGTATTATCTCGCTTCAATAGAGTTTTACTAGTACATACTAGAACTTAGTTAGAACTTTCCAAACTTAAGAGAAAAACAAATTAAAGCAAAACAATTTCTGAGTTGTAGCTACCTGTTCATGACTTTAAAGAGTTGAACAACGTACAATTATTAAAAATGTAAGTATTAAAGTCCATTTAGGGCATATAAACAACGTATGAACTTAGCTATGTATACACGCATATATAAAACCACAAGTTTTCATAAACCTGCGCAAATATTATATTAGTAGGCATGGTTAATACGCCATATTTTTGTGAAGATATTGGCGACTCGGTTCTAGAACGAAGAAACGAATGGCCCAAATACGTTTTTATTCATTTTTCACGATGACAGTGACTCGTACGACCTGGCACTGACTTGGATAGTCTTTTAGGTTGAATGGCGCAAGTTTTATGACAAAGTTTTTGATTATGATGTACCAAATTCTTGAGATATTATAATATTTTTGTAGTTCGCAAATTACACAAAATATACACGCATAGAGATGATTATGAATTTGCATTTCAATAAAGCAAGGGCAAATAAGGATAGCGCTTGAAGTTATTAGTATAAGTTAGAAATTTATTGCTCTTTAAGCCCATTCTAAACTTTTAGAATTGTGGTTAAAATGTAATGGATTCTTTTTCAACGCAAAATTCTAAATTGGAAAATATTACATTTTCCATATTTGTTTCCAAATGTTTAAAAACACATTGCATATTGACGAATTTTATTGATTGATTACTACTACAAATAAATGTATTCAATATTCATTTAGTGGAGGCAAGAACAATACTTTAATGATTTATTTATTGAAGTGAATAACGTGTATACGTATTATAGTGTAAATACGAAAACAATACATACTGTAAATGTAACATTTATCCACTTACGTAAATACGAAGGACTAAGTAATAGGTATCAATAAGGAACATAATAATAAATCATTTCCGTCACATAGTAGTGCTGTGGGCGTCGTACGAAGGCGATAAAAGGAATTGATATGTGGGTAGTTAACAAGCAGGTTTTACGATTCGATACATATAGAATTTTCCATAAAAAGTTTTAATTCATATACCCTTTCCAATCCGCACATTGATTCTGCTCAGTATAACGATCTAAAGAGTTTAACGTCATTTCATTTTATTGCATCCCACCATTAAAGTGTAGTTAAATGTTATGTTAGCTAATAAAATTACTCATTTAAGATAGAAAACGATTAGAATGCAGTTTTATTGTTTTAATTGATACTATTTTGTTTTATGTACCTTGAACACTAACTCTTGAGGTTATAAAATACTACAATACGCTTAATGTATCGTTTCTTTTCCGGAGTCTATCATAAAAACATCGGTCTGGTAATTATTACTATGAATACGCAATTTTTTTTTATCCAGCCGTTAAGGCTTTTTTTTACACCATAACTAAACAGAAAAGCTAACTCAAAGAACCCTAAATATTTTTGAAGACCTTACTATGAGATATCAAGTAAATATATAACAACTCTTTGTGTATCACAAACTATATTTCTCGTGAATTTTCTTTCACACTTTGTCAACCTGGTAAATACGTAAATCTATGCAAAGTTTTATTTGTCGGTTTGGTTGGTTGACAACGGACGTACGGACGGACACAAAGCAATTATAAAGGTTCCGAGAGATCCTTAAAAACCTTGGAACTTTAAAAAGTTTTAAAGAAGGTTTTAGCAAGCAAACGCTGAATAGTGATGGCGTACATTATCGCAATAAATTAGGTAAATAAGGAAATACAGCTTTCTATTTCCAGATTCCTTTTACGCTGTCCTCGACGCATAAAATGTAACTGCGATTTTTTTTCTTTTAAGGATTCTAGTTTTCTGAAGTGTGTGGTAGTAGGTGCCTTGTCATATGAGAAACATGATAGACGATATCGCTAATTAAAATTAATCAAGTGAAAGTATGTAGTTTAAAAGTATTTTAATTAGTTAGATTAATTTATTTATTTATTTAATTAATATGAGAAACCTCACATAGAAAATACACTTGACTAAATTTAAAAAAAATCTTGCGTCTTTATCGCTTTGAAGTGATATCTTCGAGGCTACTATGGTGATAATGAACAACAGTTGTTTAAAATTATTTTTACTGAATATATCCTGTTTATATGCTAAGTATAGTACGCGTCACGAATCTTTAGCGCTGAACGAAACCTGCGCAGAAGTCAAAAATAAGGTATAATAGGCGCGCGAGCGTTGATTGGTTGTCCCAGTCGTGTTGTCTTTCTCGCACCAATACGTCAATTACTAGCGCGATTCTACCGATGCGCAGCTATTCTCGTCCAGCGCTAAACATAAATGACGCGTACTATATCTGTTAATAGATCTAATGATAGTTGCTTCGTTTGCTTTGAAGGCGTTAATCTCTTTAGCTAAGCTTAAGTTGGATCTGAATTACTATGTATTAAATATAGTACAATTTATTTTGATGCTTGATAACATCCAAGGCTTATGATTTGCTTTTTTTTAAACTCTTCGGACCCATAAAAATCTAGCACATATATTAAAAGTAGGTAAAAGAAATGACTGCAAAATTACTTATTAAAATGGGTTTCAGTTATACACTATTAAGAATGTATCTAATGATATATTGCATTACCTATGTTGGATTTATTCATTAAGAAACAAGCTGTAGATACATACTGCTATACTAGCAAAAGCGTTATTTTAACCTTATTTAAATAAGGAAGTTAAAACCAAAAAAAAATAAAAGAGAAGTGCAAACTGACATAGTAGGATATAATTAAAGGTCAACATCCAATTAAGGCATTTACGAAGTTCATGCTTGAATAATTATATTTTGAGAAATTACTGAATGTATTGAGACTGCGTGCATGCGTGCAAATTCAAAATTTAACCTATATTATAATAAACAACATTTGCAACAACAGAATAAAAACTTTTTAAAACATATAACCTTTTACCGACTATCTAGTAAAAAAAAATAACAAATAATGACGTAAATGACATTTTATAATATTTTAAAGTTATTTTGAGTTTATTTATATACTTTTGTACACGAGCATATAAATCACTACGATTCTAGTCGTGTTGTGGAAGTGATGAAGAAATCTTTAAATCAATAACATCTTTTTGCATTTAATAACAGTTTAATTTTTATATTTTATATTTTATGCAATTATGAAATCGATGAAAACAAATCCAAGTTCTACGAAATCGGTATTTTAAAATGTCTTTATAATTACAACGATTTAAGCGATGCATTCAAAAATATGATTGTTGTGTATAATCTAAAATTATTTTAATAATATTTATTTCTCAAATTAAGACGGTATCGCATCATCGAACTGGGATAGGCGTAGTTCGCACTGCATCGTCGTTGGCGAAGAGATTATTTGATTGTGACAGTCTCATGGGCATACGTCAGAACCCTTGGACACCGACGAAACGACGTGGTCCCATCGCCGCGGAATCTGCTAGTCCTGGCCCAGCTGTAGTATCTTTGCCTTCACTTATCGGTAAGGATGAAAAATTTTCGTTAAAAAGGCTTATTACTAACTGTATTAGCATAAAACCTTGCAAAATTTCTACGAACATGTCGTGTATGAACTCATTATGGTATGCAGAACGAAATTGTTTATACTTAATGTAAATACTGGGAAAACCTGTGGTGGCAACATGAATGTTTAAAGCGGTAACTGTAGTAGTTAATATTTTGACGACTCAATAATTGGGACCTATGTAAATTTTCGTAAATAAGTTATGGCTGAATACTCATAATACAGCAATGAGCGCTGACATCATCCGGAGGTTACACTGTGAGTGTGAGATTATAGCCCGCAAACATTGGCCTTGCTCGTGTTCATACACAAGGTGACATCACTTTGTTTATGTTCGGCGAACCGTATTCGCTATAGCCTATACTAGTTTTTATTAAATACCAATACCCAATTGATAGCATATAATGTGCGGTAATAAGTAGTTTAAATTCATCATTTAAAAAAGTTTCGATCAAGCAAACTCATCCAGATCGTTTTGAGTGTCATTACCATTGCTTAAAATAGTGAAACGTGTGTCAGCTGCGGCCTGCGCACGATTACCGATACTTTATTTGGTTTGAATAAACGTATTGTGCAAAAATATTGAACACGACCAAGGTGAGCTCTGTTTTCAACGCAATTTACACTACGTAAAAAAATATTTATAAATAAATATCCGGACTATTCAGCAAAAGGCGATAATGTTTTGTGATGACATCAAGAGTGCTTTATATATTTGAAGAAATCATATATTATATTATAAATAATTTTGTGTTTGCTTTTGATCATATTTCGCACATATGGTCTTATAACATGCATACTATTAGACATAATGGAGGCAGACATTGTTATGAATAGTGAATAATAATTTTTACAAAATAATTATTAAATATTAATAATTTCTAACCAGGCAAACCGCCACCTGAATCACGTAAATCACGAGCGCCAGCCTTTACATTTGGACATAAACTAGATCCAGCTGGAAAAGAAAAGTCAGGGCCGGGACCTGCTTCTTATAATACTGAGGGAATGACATCAAAAGGTAAAAACACATATTATGTTATAAATTTATGTAACACAGTTAATAAAAGTATCGAATTGTCTCTATTAAATCATCGTAACAATTTACACGGGCGACAGGTTGTTGTTTGATTCAATTTAAGTTAAACGTTCATCGTCAATTGCAATAGAGATCGCTTCTAAAATGGTCTTTCATAAATATACTATGGGCCGAGGATAGATATACAGAACAAATCTAGTCTTATATCGTTAATTAAACTTATCTAAATAAGCCGGGAGTTTTAGAATCGTTATTGATTGGTTTTAGACATGAAATTATCTTATTTAAAAACGTTAATAAGGAAATCAAGTGTATCCCCATATAAATGATAATTTGTTGACCATAATATAATACTTATAGTCTTATCTACTTTCTTATATTTAAATAAATGTGTGACGTAATGCTACTGTTTTGTATAAGTTCATAACAAACCTGACTGCAATCGTAACCAGGTCATGACTTTATGGTTGCAGTAACATTTGCATAAACGGCCTCTGCAGTGTTGTTGGATATTATATGAATTTAAGAATGTTAATGAAAACAAAACTTGCAGCGTAACAGCACCTACAGAATTGAGTAATGTTATTTGTGAATGAGTTTAATCTCTCTGGTATGATTACGTTGCGGGGTGGGCTGACATTGAATTGAGTTCCTACTGCATTTATCCGTTGTCGCCAAATAAGTCCGTATACAGTGAAGGTTAGCGAGGCTGTGAGTCAACTGCGGTCGCGTAGGTGTGAAGAGAACCCTGAATGGTCTGCGATTCGCTCCACATACAGCCTCAGTGGACTGTCTACGACGCTTCGGGCAGCTCTTGCACAAACTAGGACGTGTTTTATTCATTTAAAAAGTTCAGTGTTTGTGTTGTTAAGTGCTCTAGGATAACATACGTAGAGGTACTTCAATTATTTTTGGTTAAATAATACTAAAAATTTATTGTCATTAGACTTCTTAACTTATATGGATTTATTTTTGTTTAGGAACATTCGTTGCGTGCTTCAGATAGGAATCCAGAAGATAATTGTCGTTAATAGAAATTTATTACCCTTGAAGTAATTTGCATTAATTTTAAATCGGAGAGATCATCCATACGTCATTTTATTTTCAATTCTAAACTCTAATAGGGACTAGTGGGTAACGTAAGCTAAATAAAATAATTTTTAGCCTACTTTATTTTTTTTAACTTTAATTGTACTATTAAAACGTTTTGAGTAAGCTTCCATTGCATACTAGGTAAGTCCGAGGGTCCTGCGGTATCTCTACACAGCAGATGGCCGCCGCTAAAAGTAGCCCCTACTCCGGCCCCTTGCGACTACGAGCCCAGTAGAGCATCGAGAGCGGTCCTGGACCACGCTCCGGCGTTCTCGATAGGTCTGCGCGTCAGCATGCCGCAAGCTGCGGGCAAGACGCCAGGTGCCAGCTGACTGACTTCAACATTATTCTTGATGTGTTACTTTGCGCTTATCATCTGTACTATCGTTTTGTTATGCCTACTTGTGTATGTGATTGTCGGCCGTATGATGTAATCGTGGCTTGTGTTGTTTTCGTTTGAGGTAGATAGCTGGTGCAGTAGCTACAGTGATTGTTTTTATTATTTTAGCGATATTACTTATTAACTAAGCGTGTTTTTTTTGCCTAGTTTGTAGTTTTTGCGTTAATTGGTTAAAGTGTATATTTATTATTTACCATTTTATGTTGCTAGTTATTATAGTGTTGTATTTTTAAATAATAGTACAATTTATTTCGCGTATTTTTGATTTTCTATTATTGTTACGCATTGATTTTACTAGAAATATGTACCTTTTACTAGAAAATGTTTAATTGACACGTCTATGTTAATATAAACAGTCAAAGTTAATTTGTTTCAGCTCCCAACGTATATTCTATGCCACCGGTTCTTGGGGAAGCTAGGGAGGGCAGTAAAAGAGCAGCGCCTGCTTTCAGTATAACTGGAAGGGGGAAAGCCTTCGAGTCGAAGATTCCTATGCCCGGCCCGGGGACTTACACCACGGATAAGGCATCGACTGTCATAACCAAAAGGCCACCAGCTTATACAATGGCCCCGAGACGAGAGCCGAAAGACCCCTCAGCGGGTGTGCCCGCTCCAGGAGTTTACTGTCCAGAAAAGGTCAGTTCTAAATTCTAATTTTAAATATATTGGATAAGATCGTGATGTGTTTACACACAACAATTATGACTCCGGGCTAAGAGATCTGACCAATAAACTATTATCTCTGGTCTGGCAGCTCCGGGATCTTGTAAAATATTACCTCACCTGACTAATAAGATGAATGCCTACAACAATTATTATTAATCTAATTAAATTATTTCAAGGTCTTCGTACTCATCTTGCTTGACTGACCAAAGCAATGCATTTCATTATCATTGGTTTTAGTCTGTTACGATTATTATTGTATAAAATATATTGTATTGTCAAATTACTGTGTCATGCACAACACGACAAGTAATTTACTAAGTATATTGATTGTGTCTGTAGGATATTTTTGTATCAAGGCCGAGAGGTAAGTAAGTCATAACGCGATTCTTAAAGCTTAAAAGGCAAACTTTACTCGTAAATAGAGGTTAAGTAATGGTGCATTCAAATGTATTTTAGAAACTTTGACTACATCAGACCTCTAGTCATTCGAGTTTCAATAGGTGACGTCACACATGACGACTAACAGAAAAATATAAAAATCTGTGACAACATACTAATATTAATATCTACGTTCATTAATTCCATGAATGAACATCTAACCTTCTTAAATTCTTCTCGAATTTAAATTAACTTTGACAATAATAATTCGGTGAAAGTCTTAGCTTACCTATATTAACTGTTTATTATTATTTTTTATTTCATTTATCATCCTGGGGGGTGCTTAAGATTCTTTCTAAATGCACAATGTATTAAGAAATCTTAAACGCCCTTGATCTCATATTATATTAAGAGTTTTGGAACTTTAAAAATAATCAGTAATTCAAATTAAGAACAATGCCATAACATGAATAACTGCCATCTATAAGCGATCTAACATGCGGCTGGGTGCGCAGGTGTGCGTGACGCTGCCGTGGGCGCCGGCGCACACGTTCGGCATCCGCCACTCGCCCTTCGCCGGGCAGGCCGCGCACTTCCCCGCGCCCGACGAGATCACCGCCACATAACCCTTTATAATGCTTTTACACCCCTGTTATGTTTAACTTATATGTAAATTAAAGATTGATTACGAAATACTCATTTATTTACTAACACGGAGAGCATGGGGCGCTGTAAGTCTGTTTTATTTAATAGTTTTAAATTTAGCTTTGAGCGAATCGTTTTCATTCTCATAATAATTTGATAACCACAAGCATGCCATAAAAAATTATTTGTTTATTGAGATTACTCTTGTTATCATCTTTCCACTATCTTAGACAATCGTAGCATGTTTCGACCATTAAATCATATACGGTATCTTAAAAGTTTGTGGTCTTATGTTTTAATAAAACTATTTTATTTTATTTCCGTTCTTCACGCTCTTGAACTAATATCCAAATCTGGACCGTTTTTCAGGTTGAACATCAAAGAATTACTACTACGAAGCATACGTTTTCAAGTCGCATGAAAACTGAAACCATTGAAAATGTTCCTGCACCTAACGCTTATAATCCTGAGAAGGCTGATAGATTTTTAAGAGAAAAATCACCTGCGTTCTCCTTTAGAACGAAATCTGAAATGTATAAAATACGCGACGCCCCTGCACCGAATATTTATTCACCAGAAAAATCTCTCAATTCACTCAAAAACGGCCCAAAATACACTTTAGCTGGAAAGGGGTTGGCTGAAAAACATGAAATAACTCCAGCTCCTAATTCTTATAATCCTCAAAAGGCAGATCAGATTCTCCACCAAAAATCACCAGCCTATACGATGCGATCAAAGGAAGTAGTCGAAAAAATAGAACAAACGCCTGCCCCTAATGTGTATTCCCCAGAAAAAGCCGTGCATGCTCTACACAGTACCCCAAAATTTACTATATCCGGTAAAGGTGCTTCAACTAAAATAGAGCAAACACCAGCTCCTAACAGCTACAACCCTGAGAAGGCTGAAAAAGTTCTTCATGAAAGTACACCAGCCTATTCATTTAGGATTAAGGAGCAACATGTCATAAGAAGTGATTCACCAGCACCTAATATTTATCACCCAGAAAAATCAATGCATGTTTTGGATAGTGCACCAAAGTTCAGTTTGAGTGGCAAGGGACCTGTCGGTAAAATATCTGACACTCCTGCACCAAATGTTTACTGTCCAGACAAAGCAGATAAATTGTTACACGAATCATCACCTGCTTATACCTTTCGGACTAAAGATGACATAGCAATAAAAAGTACAACCCCAGCACCAAACGTTTATGCCCCTGAAAAATCTATGCACATGTTAGATAGCTCACCCAAGTATACTATGTCTGGAAAAGGACCTTCGTCTAAGATTGAAAATGTACCCGCTCCCAATGCTTACTGCCCAGACAAAGCGGACAAACTTCTACATGAAAGTACTCCAGCGTATACCTTTCGCCCAAAAAACTTAATTGAAAATCTAAGCGATACTCCTGCACCGAATGTATACGATCCCCACTTACTGGATGGTACACCTAAGTTCAGCTTATATGGGCGTGGGTTAGATCCTAAACCTAACGATAATCCTGCTCCAAATGTTTACGATCCACGTGTATTGGACGGAGCTCCAAAATTTACAATATCAGGTAAAGGAACTTCAGCTAAACCTTCAGAGGTTCCAGCACCGAATGCGTATAATCCACATCTCCCGGAAGATTCACCTAAATTTTCATTAGCAGGAAAAGGGCGCGATGGCAAGCCTAAAGAAACGCCTGGACCAAACTATTACGATCCCCAAAAACCAAATAGTACTCCAAAGTTTACTATAGGAGGAAAAGGCCCAGATGGAAAATTCCCCGATGTACCGGGTCCTAATGCCTACAATCCTCACTTACTTGATGGAACGCCCAAATTTTCTTTAGGTGGAAAGGGGCATTCAACAAAGCCAATAGATACGCCGGGACCGGCAGCGTATGGTCCACAATTGCCACAAAATGGTCCAAAATATACCATGTCTGGAAAAGGCCCCGATTCTAAAGTTTCTCATGTACCAGCCCCGAACAATTATGATCCACACATGCTAGATAATACTCTAAAGTTTACAATTGCCGGTAAAGGGAAACCCGAAAGAGTTTCAGATACTCCAGCACCTAATTGCTATGATCCTAATAAGTATTTCTTAAGTGGAGCACCGCAACATAGTTTTGGAATTAAGCGCCCATCAGAGAAATTGCCCGATAATCCTTCTCCCAATGCATATAATCCTGGGAAAGCAGACAACATATTGTACGAACATTCGCCAGCATACACATTTAGGCCGAAAATTGAAAATGGAAAGATATCAAATATCCCGGCTCCTAATTACTATAATCCCGACAAAAGCGATAAAGTTATTCATGGATCAGGTCCAGCTTACACAATGAGACCAAAAATAGAAAATGGAAAAATTGTTTTAACTCCTGCGCCCAATGCATATAATCCAGAGAAAGCAGACAACATTATTTTAGAGAAGACTCCGGCATACACATTATCTCCAAAAGGAAAGGATGCCAAAACAAGCGATTTTCCTGCGCCAAACGTGTACAATCCTGAGAAAGCTGATAAAGTTCTTTTAGACAATGCTCCTCGATATTCATTTAGGATCAAAACAAAGCTACCAAAGGAAGATAATGTTCCTGCACCGAACACTTATAATCCCGACAAGGCTGACAAAGTGCTACTTCCTAATTCACCACAATATACATTCAGAATAAAGTCCAATACATTAAAAGCACTCGACACGCCAGGTATGTTTTTTTTATATTATAGTAAAACTACTTAAGTGCTTAAAATTAAATATGAATTATGAATATTTTACAGCCCCAAATACATACACAATTCCGATGCCGGTTAAAACTCCGTTATACACAATATCTGGTCGGCACAAGGAGCCAATTGACGAACGCATCAAAGTGCCCGCTCCGGGATCTTACAATCCAGAGAAAAGCTCTAAATTTGTTCTCACATATTCTCCACAGTACACGTTTGGGGTCAAAATACATACTGAAAAATTTGCAGATTCACCCGGTGAGTTTGTATTACATTTCATTATTACTACTATACGATAAAGATTTTTTACGTATACATAGATAGTACTATATAAATTTAAGATATATTGAATTGTGGACTGGATGGATTGATCTACTACGGATTCTAGAGGACCAAAACTGACGGACTGGTACAAAATACGTTTATTAACAATATTAACAACAACGTCGAAAAGACACTTTTGAAGACCGCTTGGTGCAGTGGTGCCTTAACAATGTGTTCTTCAAATCACAGAACACAAATGCGTTCTGGGCCAAGGATTTTAGGTTTTATCCTCATACTGGAAAAATGCATTTGTAATTTACATGTCTATCAAACTATGTATTATATTTATATGTATGTTTTTACGTAAGAAAAATATCTACATATATGAAATTTACGTTATCTAGTTGTCATAACACGAACTTTGTCAAGCGTCGGACTAGATGGCGCTGCGTTAAAATAGATGTATCTTGAAGTTTTATATTATTCTATTAAGAGAATTATAAAGTACTAGCAACCCGCCCTGGTTTTGCTCGCATATATGCATGTTTTATACTATATAGTAATTGAAATATAAATGTGACAGCTCCAAACGCGTACCGCATCCCGTCGGTGCTGGACGCGCCCGTGTACTCGCTGGCGGGGCGCCCGCGCGCGCCGCGCGACGACCGCGCCGCCTCGCCCGCGCCTGGCACTTATTCACCGGAAAAGGTACTCGCATTTGTTTTGCTAATATACAGTGGTGGACGGCTAATTAGAAACACTACCGACGGTCCTCGACATAATGTTAAATTCTTTGCCACAGTCGTTTATATAATAAAATTAAACAATAAATAGCACATTAATATGTTCAGATGCTTATCATCAATTAGAAAAACAATAAAAATCCTGATACAAAAGTGCCATTTCAACAATGTTTCATAAAACCATTTAAATCGTAATTTATTAATAAGTATTATTATTTACAAATTAGCTACTATCTAGAGTCTATTAATAGATACATTATCATCCCCACACCGGAAAAATATATTTGTAATTTACATTTGTATTTTTTCGGGGTCTGGGTGTTGCTATGTATTGTATATATGTATTTACAAAAGGAAAGTATGTATATGTAATTTATTCCGTTATCAAGTTGCCATAACACAAGCTTCTGCTTATCTTGGAACTAGATGGCGCTGTGTATAAGTGTCCTGAAAATATTATTTATTTATTTATTTATTTTTATTATCTCGTCCAATCTTCTGTACGGATCCAACTCTTCATCGGGAAAACACCCCTCAACCTTTAATGTTACCTATTGCCACAATACTTGACTCCTTGTGTATTAATAAAACAAAACAATGTAAAGGGGACTTTTAATCTTTCTTTTCTTATTAGGACTTATCGTAGATTATCGTACTTATTTTGTTTTCTCTAATATTATTATTTTTTTCCTTTCGCGTAACCTTCTTCTTCCGTGCTTTACTCAGTGTTGCTTGGTAAGAAGTCAAGCCCCTTTGAGAATTTCTTTCAAACAATTTTACGTCTACTTATCTTCAGCGTATCAATCTTGACGAGTTGTTTCTCGAGTCATCAGACTAAATAAATAATTTTTAATCGGATTGGAGCCTTTAGACGAGTTACAACACGAACGAGTAGCGTATATTCTCTGGGAAATGTTTTCTTCGTCGATTCTTTCTAAGAACATTTTAAACATGTGTCTTATAATCGACAAAGCAACTTAATACCACTCAAAACCATCTATTTGAAGCATCGGTGTAAGTTTGATAGTCAATCCCTTTGGAAACATGTATTGAATTATAGAATCAACGAAACGGCGTTGTAATGTTGATATAATAAATAGGGAATACGGTCCTAATTGATTATTTATTTATTAATAGGCTCTAGACAGTAGCTATTTTGTAAATAATAATACTTATTAATAATACATTACAAAATGTGTCGCTTTTTTTACTTTTTTCTTGTAGTTTCTAATTAGTTGTCCAGTAGCGGTCATCCCTCAAAACTTATTTAAATGTTTTTATGAAACATTATGTTGAAATGGCACTTTTGTATTGGGATTTTTATTGTTTTTGTAATAGATGATAAACCTCTGAACATATTGATGTGCTATTTATTGTTTAATTTCATAATATAAACGACTGCGGTAAAGAATTTTACATTATATCGAAGACCGTCGGTAGTGTTTTTAATTAGCCGTCCACCACTGTATTTAAAATTTTAATAAAGATATTTTAAAGAAGTACTTGTTTATATTGAAAATTCCATTAAAATATACATTTTGCCAATAACATTTATATAAATATTGTTATAATGAAATTGTAATTTTTTAATAATTTATTTTGATTTGCCTTTTCGAAGGGTTGGCAGAAAGCTCATAGTTGAAGTGGTAATAATCATATGATTTATAATTTTAGGTGCAGCTGTACAAGACACCGAACATTACATTTGGAATAAAGCATTCACCCTTACTTGGACAGTTGAAACCTCTAGAACCGCGAAGAATCGTCAACGAATTTATTCAAAACGAAGTTGCTACGAATAATACTTATACTAATGTTAAAGCACGAGAAGAATTAATCAATAATCAAAATCGTAACGAGAAAATAATTAAACATAGTACAAACCAGGATGCTACAGACTCAGTTATGACTCAGCATGAATTGCGTACTCACGTAACACAAATTAGGACGAATAATGATCTAAGAAGCACAACTGCTACACCCGAACCGGTTCAAGAAACTCTGACACAAGAAATCGTTTGGGTTCCAGAACAAACACAACGACGGGGATCTTATACTATCGAAACAACGGGTGGAAACAGTTTCATTGAACGATACAATAACAGTGAAGTTATTCCTGTACAAAATGGAGTAGCTCAAGTTTCCGCGAGTGGAGAAAAAAGCGGGAAAATAAGTGAGGAACATAGTAATGAAGTAATTAGACGAGACGGCTTCGTACAAAATATCGATAAATCGGTTCAAAAAGCGAGTGCTAATGAGAGGAATCAACGTGATACGAAAGAAGTTCGCGTCGATTCTGATGTAAAGCATCTTCCCAATGGAGGAATTTCTAAAACAACAACGACAACAACAATTAAAAAAGTTGGAACCGCTGCTAAGACAGCTAACGCTACGACAACAGTCACGAGAACTAACACAGCGGTTACATCAAGAGATGTCGGCACTAAGTAGAAATTGCTAAATATCTCCCACGCTTCTAATTAAATAGCTATGAAGCTTAAAGTAATTTATTAAAAATACAGCTCCACTAATCAGTGCTTCCTACTTGCAATAACACTCTCTAGTACTATTTTATTTATAAATCAGATATAAAAATTGTTATAAAATGTTAATACTTTACTTAAAATCGCCTTTAAATCATATTATAATAACTGTTTTATTTAATAAAAAATGTTTTTGATACTTTGTTGATTATTTTTCGGTCTGATAGGACAGTTGATTATATTATACTACCCGCGCCCTTGGTTTTACCCGTACTAATGCATGTATTATACACATAAACCTTCCTTTTGAATCACTATCTGATAAAAAACTGCATGAAAATTGGTTGCATAGTTTTAAAGATTTTATGTGTGATACATAATAATGACAGATGAAAGAAAGCGACTTTGTTTCATCCTATGTAATAATAGATGGAGCTCTTCATCAATAATTACAGTAACCTCATGAGTGACTAAAACAACTTTAATGTTCAGGATAGTTTTCAGGACTATACTCGTATTATATAAAGAAACATAGTTTTAGGCTGGAAAATAAAGTATAGAACAAATATAAAACTATTTACTTTACCTTACTTATGTATTTCTAAGGATCTTATATTCGTTTAATCACAGCACCTGTATAAACAGGAATATTTTTATTTCAGTCTTAAATATACATAATTGAATATAAAATGAATGATTAATAATATTAAATTAAAATTTTTAAAAACCCCCGACAGACAGACAGACACGTCAAACTTATAAAAGTTGTTGTCCTTTGTAATGTAATAGCCTTTCATTTGTTACCCCACTTGAGCATATTTGCAGACATTCGGTTTTTCTAACCCACTTTAACCCCCCATAACTTTTAAACGGCTGAATCGATTTTCATCAAACATGTCTAAGAACACTCGCCTGTAAAACACCTGTAATACAAAGAAAAACTAAATTGAAATCGGTTCATTCGTTCGGGAGCTATGATGCCACAGACAGACAGACAGACACGTCAAACTTATAACACTCCTCTTTTTGCGTCGGGGGTTAAAAAATAAGACTATAAATCAAAAAATAATTGCTTCATAATTTTGAAGTCTATACGGTTGATTTGAGAAATCTTATCATTTTTTGAAGTCCTTTAAAAACCATGTAAAGATACTTCGCCACAATAGTATTTTTTGGGTAAAGGACTTCAGCTAAAGAATTAGTTTAGGCTAACGTCACCTAGTTCCTCTCACGTAAATCCAGATCGCTTTTAAAATGAAAAAATGGTCGAATTCACCCAACATTAATTTCTAAAATAAATCAGATTTTGCAACTCTCTCATACTATTCTAGAACTTCATAATCTGGATATAAAAATTTAAATTAATATTACTTGGAGAATTGGGTGTTTTGCTACTGTCATGTAGATAAGCATATTATATTATTTCAACGAACGTTGGAGTTAATATGGCAAGTTCACAGTACTTTATCAATTAGCATTATACTATATTCAATGGAGCGGATGTTTTGAATGATAATGTAAGTTGGGTTTTTGTATGAAGAGGAAGTGTTAACTGTGGCCGTTGGATAAATGGGCAGTGAACTACAATGTGCGCCCACGCAGCGAGCATCGTGTCACACAGCGAGATATTAGATTGTTCTCTGAATGCGTACAAAAGTTGTTATCTAATTTGTTGTTCACTGTTATCGTACACGCGCTCATACAATTTATCTATTTTTTTTATACATCCAGGATTCCCTGGTAAAGTAAAAAGGGAACTAGTAAGATCACTCTTTATACGTTTATCAATTTTTTTTAAAGTGTGAAAATATAGAATTAAAATGTCAACTGTACCTGTAAATTCAAAAACTCGAACTATATTTTGCAATCGTAGGCTACAACTCCCAACCCCCCCGCGGAAAAAAGCCCACAACTGCGGAAATCTCAAAATATATTACTATTATAACACTAATTATGTAATTAGCTCTAAAAAAAGCCGTAAAAGAGCCGTAGATTAAAAATTAAAACAACTTCCTATTGAAAACACTAGAAGAATATTAGTTATTATTCAATAGCACAACAGTTGATTACATAGGTGACCCACTATTCATATTCGTATAGTTTTTTACGTGTAGCTCTGATAATAAAAGCGGTATTACAAAGAAAAAGGGCATCAATCTTACTTTGCTCCTGATTCATGTCCTGCCAACGATTTCTATAATGGTCGATTCAGTTAAGAAAAGAATCGTTACACGCTTTGTTATTACTTTCGCATTTAATAGATATTTTCGTGAAAGCGCCAACTGACGTAAATTGGTTTAGAGGTGGGTTGCTGACGCAAAATAGGAATAATCAAAATATTGAAAAAAATAATGTACCTGTTACAGTTTTTCTATTGTAACTAATTATTAATTATAATGAGTATTATGCTTACCTAAAGCTGCCTATACTGTGGATAAGAGACTTCTTCACGTAGTTATAATTTGTTTTTATAAATATATTATTCAATAGTTCAAGATAATTAATATATGTTTCAAAGATATGTAACATAAAACAGTTTTTTTACGCAGGTTCGATTTAAAAAAAAACTATTGCTAGAGCATACATTCTAAGTAAAGTTCGTGTAATAAAAGTGAAATGCTATGTAATGAAGTGGTGACCTGTGACACCCTGGGTTGATTGACGCAATTCAACCCCCTACCCTCACCCTCTTTAATAAAAATATCTATATATACCTACTCTATTAGTTTGATTACAACCAATGAGTTCAATTTGTTATGGTACACGTTTAGTATAAGTCTAGTATAAGGATAATGGATCGATAATATTGCATGTTGCTCTTAAGCAGTACAATTAAAACATTTTGGTCATCACAATTATTTAATTTCAAATTAAAACGATGATTTTATTAAATATAAAGACGAAATAATATACAACTTTAATGTTTTGTAAGCGTTTTCTCTAATTTTTAATTGTATTTATAATGTGACTTCGTAAGGGAATTTTGGTAACAATACGTACTTTGTGGTAACAATACGGTTAGGGATACAAAATCACGCAGTCAGACGTATTATTTTATTTGATGGGTATAAATCAGGTTAAGAGATATTAACAGCTCAGTTGTAGATATAAACCTTCGATACAGAGACTCGTAAAAGTCCATTTAATAGTTACAGTGAATGTAATGACGTCGTAACTTTTGTTAGTTTTAGTAGTGGGGAACAATATTATTTTGATACTGTTTATGTGTTGTTTCACTGTAATCACCAAGTGGTTTCAATCGTAATGTCGTACCTATCTCTAGAAACAAATGGTGCAATTTATAAGATATTTTACAATATTTCATATGGGATAATAGTTTATACAAATCATATATATATAGTATGTATATTGTATTCTATTTAAATAATTGTTCATTTTCCCATAACAATTCTACCTTTACTTAATAAGCATAATAGTGATAGACTAGCCCTTTATAATGTCGGTATTATATGTTTCAAGGTTTTTAATACTCTGTTTCTATGAAAAAAAAGGTAGTAACAGCGTAAATGACATTTAACTAGTGCACGCGATAGGTCAAGGTTAGTAAATAGTTTACATTGGCCCGGTGTAACAATTGTCATTTAGACCAATTTGCGGAATGAATGTCCAATGCGACGCCAAGTACATCTACATATCTGATTTAATTGGCATAATGTCAGTCTTAACTAAGTAGATTAAATTCACTAGAACTACGCTTTAATATATTGCTAAGCCAACGAAGTTACAATATCTCTTACAGTGTTTTTACCTATTGGGGTTTTGTTATAACGATATTATAATAATTTCATATTATTACACAGAGAATTATTAGTAGATATACATGTACAATTTTTATTACCTACTGATATGAGTCCACCGTCTATTTGAAAATCTTTAGAACCAAAACGTATTTCACGGTATTTTTGAGTAACAATGACTTTGTAAGTGTAAACTGTATAGATAGAAAGCTTATTTAAATTTATTGGTTACAAATGTATCTACAGGTGGCTAATGTATTCGTGAAATATCGCACCGAATGTTTATGAGAGGCGTTCGTTGTTTACCATCATGTAGCACGTCGTGTGTTACCTTCCTAAAACATCAGTTATTATTAGAGTAAGCTGCGAATTGAACCAGTTAAAGCTAAACCTTATTAATGTACCCACACACGTTGACAGGAAGGATCAAATTATAATGTAAGTCTCGGAAAGAACACGATAAGATGATACCGTAAGAGGCGGATGAGCGATGATGTACGGTCTACCTAATTTATAATATTCGAGCAATTCATATTGCCTTTAATGTGACATTTTTTATGAAACATTAAATGTTGTAAACAACCCATATAAGCCAGAGGGTTTAATACAAAGGAGTTCTCTATTATTTTTATTTCTATTAAATTTACAGTAATGCAAGAATTAAGTAGGTTTGGGGCAAAGGTAAATAATATGTGTTTTTAGACTTTAATATTTTACGAGCCTTAAGTGCACTTAGCACTGATTTAAGCATAATCCATACGAATTGTGTAACCATATACCTACGTTATCGAATTCTGATAACAGTCATGCGTTATGGCAATGTCATACACTTAAGTTTCTATATCATAACGACCATTATGCTCTGTTACAGCGTAATATACGTTTTATGATAACGATACTATATAGAAAAATTAACAATTTTATTGGTTACTAGCTGTTGCTCGTGACTTCGTCCCCGTTGATTTGTTTTTCCATTATTTCTTCGCTTCTATTAGTCGCAGCGTGATGATAGCCTAAAGCCTTCCTCGATAAATTGTCTATTCAATAAAAAAAGAATTTTTCAATTCGAACCAGTAGTTCCTGAGATTAGCGCGTTCAAACAAACAAACAAACAAACTCTTCAGCTTTATATATT
>DWAJ01002055.1:0-19127 GCA_018238005.1 Eurema mandarina | reverse complement strand
GTATGGTTTTTAAGTTTCGGAAAAAAGTGACTGTGACGTCATACAAACGGGCGGACGGACAGACAGACATGACGAATCCATAAGGGTTCCTTTTTTTGCCATTGGCTACGGAATCCTAAAAAGCGTGTTATACAAAGTGTATTAGTTAAATACAATATTATGAAATGGGTTTTTACGTTACCCTATACTGAAACAGAAGAATTAATCTTCTATACATAAAAGGAGAAACTGATTCCTGAGTCCGTTGTCATTTAAACTGACATATCAACGCACAGCCTTAACGGCTAAACGTAGGCACTTGAAATTTGGAAGGGACGTAGCTTAGGTACCGTAGAGGTGCACTACGAAAGGAATTCCCGAAATTCCCACAGGAACGGGAATTAAAGGGAAAATTCTTTTGTATGAAAAATCGAAACCGCTTAAGTTAGACGCTTGAAATTTGGCATGCAGGTACCTTAGTAAACTTTAAGCTTAGTTGCAACAGGATTTTGCTAAATTCCTACGGGAACGAGAGTTAGCGGGAAAAAGCATTTGTATGATAGGTAGAATAGGTACAGCGTGGAGGAAGTCGCGTCGGGTCATCTAGTATTAAGTGTATACATTCGAATACGCAAATTAGTTATAGTTTATATTTAGATTTAATTAGTGTATCCGTGTTCACACCCTTTTATATACATTCATATCTATATTTTACGTTTATTATTTTTTTGTTTTATTATTGCTTCTAATAAACTTGCCTAATTATATTTTCTCGAGTCAAGTTATCTAAAGAAATAAATAAATAGACTGACTTCCTCGATACAGGCTGAGCCTAGTGAGGAAGTCAACGTCGATCGTCTCTCGACAATCTTCCAGCATTACAAATTGTAATACATATGTTTATTTTAGTTATATATTTATTTTCTTTTGTTTCATTTCAAGAGTCTAACTGATGTCAATTGTTAGCTAAATCAATTTATCATAGTTTTTTGTGTACCCGAACAAACAAAAACAGATACCCTGATACTAATGAATGATATTTATATTCACCTAGACGCAAACAAGACGAAGTCGCTGTTCTCGAACAAACGATTCGAACACGGAATGAAATGCAACGCGCAGCCGGCGTGGAGCTGGCAGCTACGTGCCACATTTGCCTCAAAACTAAGTTCGCGGACGGCGTGGGCCACTCGTGCCACTACTGCCGCGTCCGGTGCTGCGCACGCTGTGGGGGGAAAGTTACCTTACGCTCCAACAAGGTCTCATTACACTTTATTAAAACATTCACTAACAGCTAACAGTCAAACATTACAATTGGAACATAGATACTGTATAACAATTCAGCATAAAAGATATAGTTTGACCTTAAATTTATATTTTAACTGATACCTTACAGAGATGACCATTATCTATTCGTTGAATTAAAATATTTTACAGGTAATTTGGGTCTGTATTCTCTGTCGTAAAAAACAAGAACTTTTGTCAAAAACTGGACAGTGGATACACAAGAGTACCGGGCACGATTCCATGCTATGGAGAATGGAATCGGATCTGAGAAATTTGCCACCTCAGGTAGACTCAACACTCGATAAAAGACCAAAATTAGAGAGAGCTCACAGTGCGGCGGAAAAAGAGAACCAACCGTTGCAGAGATCCGGTAGTGCCTTGCGACGGCAGTACAGTCAACAAGAAGCAAAGTGCTATGGAGATTTAGAAGGGCTCTCGCGAACGCATCCACATTTCGTTCACCCGAGGCAAAAGTCGTCTTACGGCATAGACGATATGGGCGCGAGTTTGCCGCAGTCGCAACTGCTGCCTTTGCCACCGGGCGTGCACCCGCCCATGCCGCCTCGCTCGTCGTCTTCCGATGATGAAGTACCAGAATGTGTTTCTGATGAAAACGACGAGTATCGAGATCGCGGTGAGTAGAACCACCCGCTTTCCATTCACTATCCAAACCTCTCCAAATTGTCACGAATCCTAGCCAAGGGTTTTGTTCATCCCACACAACATTCTACTACACTACACACTACATTAACAACCAGTTAGCGTACCATTCCCAATAACAATGCATATCGACTGATTAATATCACTCATGATCGTTCCTAACATTATGCGATTGTAAAGGTGTTCCGTGCGAGGTTTCCAATTTCAGTTAGTCCTTGCAGGCACATTCAGGTAAACTCTTATTTAATTTATTAAATGAACAGGGTACATTCTTATTTACGTATACCTATCAGTATAGATATTATAGCAGTAAAAGTATTATGTATCTTATACCATTAACTTATAAGAAACAAATTTAGGTACTTACTAACTAGTTGCATCATTCTATATTTATTATATTAGTTGTTATTTACAGATATACTAGACAGCTGTTTAGAACAGTTTAATGTAAGACATGATTAGTACATTCTTTGGATCAATAGATGGACATACGCGCTTCGAATACAAGTTCAATAGTATGTTAAAGAATGTGTTAGCTTTATCTGATAAGCGTCCAGCGCATCGCGCGTACGCGCCCGGTCTGTCTCCGACCTCGAGCCAGTCATTGAGCTTAATTAGTGACCATCGCATCAACTGTTTACGTTACAGGTAATAAAGATAGGAGCTACTCCGGTGGCGCAAGCAAACAGCGCCAAGCGATATTAGACGAGAAAATGAATAAATTTTTATCGGTGAGATTTTCATCGACAAAACGATTTTGTTGTAATTAATGCTGAACGTTAGGTGTTTGAAGTTTAATATTTTCCTTTATCGTTTTCGTCGTCTGATATGTTCGTCTCAACCATCTGTGGTCCATTCTTCTTTGATTTTAACATTGTTTTGTTCAAACTGAAAACGTAGAGGTAAACGTACATTAAATGTTTAAAGGATTCATTAATAAAATATAATTGTAATAATTGCACAGAAAATTAATGTGCGTCTACTTCTCTTTGCTCAAACCAGGATACATAAGAATTAGTAAAGATATTCTTTATTTTATCTACATTTGAACCAAAACATATATTATAGACCACTACTTCGATTTGAAAATAAACCGAAATAGGAAAACTTATCTAGTTCTGGTTTTAGCAAAAAGCATGTTGGGAGCGAAACGAAGAGTGTAACATAAGATAATTGGTGACATGTAACATGTTAGTTTAGTGGGAGTGTTTCTTTGGTTATGTTGTTTATTGTACGACTGGACTGTTTGTCACACTTTCCTTTCGCTTATGCGTCAACACTGCTTTTATTGCAAGATATTTGCAAGCGCTCAAAACGCCACTGCCTCTTTTATAAATTATAAAAATAAATGCAGTGAAACCTCTAAAAGTATCATCAAGTTGTTTCCAAAATGAACTATATCGGTTCCGGGCGCGTACGGGCGTGCAAGTCAGAGCGTAAGCTAAAGCGCATATCTACGATGCTATCTTTCTGATATCGTCCATAGGAGAACTTGAGGCGCGTCCTTCACTTCGAAATACTAACCTACGTTCCAACGTGGCCGCAAACAACTTTTACAATTTAACAAATCATTCGCCGACATCCTACGTACCAGAAGGGCGCGGAGTTCTCGACACTGCTTCGCTTCCGACCGGCGGACGCAGCTTCGACTCGGTCACGGACTGTCGGTGGCGAGCGCGCGATGATGGTGACAATGCATACTTACGCCCTTACGCTAGAGACGAAGGTCACACATCAGATAGGGCGGTCTATAAGAGTGCCTATTTATGGGAAGATTCTGCCGATAATAGGCGGTTTACAGAAAGGAGAAAAAAAACTGTTCGATTTGATGGACACGAGGGAGCTGCGACGTTTCCTCGAGGCGGCCGAGACTCGTCGGTCGTTCCGCACGATTGGGCTTCTTTGCGTTGGGAATCTGAGAGACAAACAAGCCAAGACTCCGCCACGAAGGATTCAGGCATCGATACATCTAGCACTTTTACTTCCAGTGAAGATTCTAACAGGGGCGAGTGCCCTAAGGTACATGAATAAGAAAGCTAATATATAGCCCTTGGCTACATATTAGCTTGCTTATTTAACGACACGAATGTTATTCTTTCACAATTACGTTAATAGGAAAGCTTATTAAACATAACATTTTATAACAAACTTATATTTACAATACTCCTTAATTTTTTAAAGCCTTGTAAATAACGTCTCTTAATGTTTGGCTGTGGCATGTTTGTATTACTCAGCATGACTGTTAACTTAATTGTGCGTTGCATATGCTAGTATTGCTGTTCTCCTTAGAAGTTTTCATTCTATCGATATACTTGATTCGATTAATTACATGTATTTTCGTAATAGTTTCCGTTAAACTGGCAAGTTTCCACCGACGGCACTCGTATGGTCGGTCACATGGTACTGCGTAAGAGCGTGGTCGAAGGAAGCTCGCACTCATCTGCAGCCATTCTTGGATTGAAAGTAGTCGGAGGGAAAATGCTACCAGACGGCACTCGAGGAGCTGTTGTGGAAAAAGTCAAAAAAGGATCGATAGCAGACTTGGAGGGGCAACTGAGAATAGGTTAATAAATCTTTGCCTGTAAAAAATTATTACGTTTGATTATTAATATAAGTTGCAATAGTTTTATTTAAAGAAAATAAACGATAGGCCGTATGCTTTATGAATAATTTGTTTATTTGCTAAAACTGTTGGACCGATATCAATTCTGCGCCAAGTCGGTCAGTATCTAACGTGCATCCGAAACTTATTAAAAATTTAAATTATGATTTAAAGTGCGATTCAGCTTATTTGCATGACAAAGTCTAGTTATAATTTAACGCAAAATTTGACAGGCGATGAAGTATTACAATGGAATGGAGTGCCCCTCCAAGGGCGGAGTGCTGAAGAGGTCGCAGCGGTAGTGGCCAACAGCAAGCACGACACTCACGTGGAGCTGGTCGTGTGCCGCCCTTTGACCTCTGCTAGACTACTCGCTCAACCTTGGAGAACTCACAAAGGTGATTCACACTATTCATTGAAACATGTTACGTATAGTAGGGCATAGTACCTACAAACAAAAATACAGTGATACTTCAGGACAGGACACTTAATTACACAGCGCCATCTAATCCCACGCTAAGCTAAAACAAAATAACGTATAAATTACATATACATTCTTTTGTAAATACAAACATACTATAATAGATAGCAACACCCCGATTCCATCGAGCTCACAACTCTTCGCTCAGAAAGCTATCATTGCGCCAAGCTTTCGTCAAATAAAAATAATATCTACTTTTTTGCTATAGAAGTATATACGGAGGTGTTGGGTGGCGGCGAAAAGCCAAGCGTGCTGGTGACGTCGCCAGGCTCCCCCGATGTTCACGGTCGACGACGAAACGCTAGACAAAATAACCAAAACGCTTATGTCGCCGGACGTATTCAGGTATATTATCTGTGTAACACATATTTATCAAAAAACAACATTATAGATATGAATTTAAAAATAAACTAAGTAGATAAAATATAATTGATCGCTCCACATTTATCAATGCATTATTGATGATTTTTATCGTTTGCTGTAATTATTTTGTGACGGTTTTATTTGATTAACTTGAAAGGCTAAAAAGTATGAACATGGATGAACATTAAGGGTTTGCTGATTTAAAATATGTCGTTCAACAGCTCAAAGTTTACTTCGATATATCGGCGCTTCAGCTGCTGGTGACTGTGGTATCAGCCAGTGGGCTAAGCCCAAGGGCGGACGGTTCTCCGCGCTGTCCTTACGCCAAAATTTTCCTCCTACCAGATAAAAGCGAAAAAAGCAAACGTCGAACAAAGACTCTTGCAAACACATTAGAACCAAGATGGAATCAAACTTTCGTATATTGCGGGATACGCATTACCGATATAAAGAGAAGAACATTGGAGGTACGTCTAGATCTAGATTAGATCCTACCGAACTACTTAACTTCCCATTGTTGTTTTAATTAGCCATTTTCATAAATGTGACCGAATCTATAATGTTTTATTAACTTTTTTTTCACCTTACAGGTAACAGTATGGGATTTAAATCGATACGGCCCCAATGACTTTCTCGGCGAAGTTCTTCTAGATCTAGACAGTATGGTTATGAATCATGAACCTAATTGGTATAAATTGAAGCCTCACGATGAGTTCTCTGGATTTGGTGTAAGTATATTGTAATCCCTATATGCGTCTATAAGCCAATGTAAAACAGTCAAAATTTTTTTTTGTGTGATTGAACATTTTAGCACATTTATTAATCAGCGCCATCGATTCCTAGACTAATGAGATCTTCGGAAAAGATAAAGGATACATTAATATAAAAACATTACACTTTTGATTTCTAAAAGACATTAGAAAAATAATTACATCATCGTATAAATCAGTCATCTTTAAAAGCTTGTAATAGTGATAATTTGTTTTAGAGATTCCAACCTTATTGAATTTTCGCCCACAATTGTTTAAATATTTGATCTAATATGCTACATGAAACTCAACACTTGATATATTAAACAGAGATATCGCGAGGACGAAGTGGACGGCGAGCATCTGTCTCCGCCGTCGACGTCAACCTCCCGTCTGTCGGATTCCGACACGCCGAGCGAATGTGACCTGCGCCGGCATCATTCACTGTCCAGCTTAGCTTCCAGTTCCAGCCCACCTCCTCCGAATGAGGTAATAATATTAATAATTCTTTATTAGGCAACAAGAAACCTATAAAAGTACAAATTGTGTAAATTATAACAAACATTCGGTCACTTACACTTAAATTATAAATAGATGTATTTATACATACACGCAATTCCGATCTTTATGTAGGGAGAGCCAGAAAACGTAAAGGGGGTTGAAAATAATTTACGTTAATGCCATTTTTGATCTACTATTTTTGTCTATGTCTATAATTGGCCAACTTTGGCGTATCTATAAAGTTCTTAGTCTTGGACATCGGTTGGAGATGTTTTTATGACGGTGATGATCAATTGATTGAATTGATGAGCTTTATATTCTTTTAAATCGTTAAGTCTGTTAACTATGATGTAGATAATGATCAAATTGGTTGGAATCCATAGATGGACGGAACTCGTTGCAGCAGACGTGACATGTCCCCAGCAGGGCGGGTACGCACTGCGGGCATGTCGAGGGAAAGGGTAAGCTACACACTACATAAGATTATCTTTAATTATTTCTTTTGCGTAAACATGTCTATGAGTTATTACATAGCTAGTATGATACTGCTAATTTTATTTATCAACTACGTACCTAACACCAACGTTACGTTGGTTCACAAATTATGCTTTACTGCTAAATGAAAATTTGGAACCATATGTCTCTAATATCGAATTCCATATAATACGTACAAATTACATAATTCTTTGATCTTTTTATTATTTTAAACTGTACAAGTTACAGTTAAAAATATAAAAAAATAAAAATAGTTTTCGACGGTCGCCTCATCTAGGTATACCCTGTGCTAAGACCGATGTCTTCCGCACCAGACCTTAACGATTTTACTAATTATTAATTATTTACCATTTATATGCTGAAGTTACCTTACCGAAATTGAATAATCCTCATAAGGTTAATAGTACATATTAGATAATTGTATGGCTTGTTAATGAAGATCTTTCTCCAGGTACCCGGATACGTAGCGCGGTCGCAATCAGCGGCCGGGGGGCGAAGCGCCTCGCCGCGCCGCTCGCTCTCGCCGCCCAACGACTCCGACCATTACCGCTACACAGGTCTTCCACGAACATTGACATACATCTTAAGATTACCCGTGTTACGATTACACTACTGATCTCTATAAAGTATTCGATAACTTTTAATACTGTTGTAATTTAATATATACTATACGATTTATTGAAAACGTAACGGTTTAGACGGTCAAGGTTTTGTAAGAATAGTGCTAATGAAATGTGATTAAAGTAAGAGCGACGCTTTAGAGCGGCAAATTACCAAAAAAAAATTGTATCCGAAATGAAAATAGTCGGGTTCTAAAAGCGTCGCTTCTACTAAGTGATCGGTTTGTCCAGCGGGTAGTCCGGCTGGAAGTATTAGAGGAGCGGGCACAGACCCCGCACGGAACACTCAAGATAAAGACTTTTCGCTTTCATCACCACTTTACTCTCACTTACTGTTTAATCTTTCTTCACATTTTTATTTCACATATTATCCGTCCTCTTCCTGACCTGATGTAAGCACGCTATGAACTCATTTTTATAACTCGTAGTCATAATTTTATTATTTGTTTTTTATTTTAGCGAAATCATAAATTTAAATATTTTGAAATTGCATGACATTTCGATCAGCTATCCGATAGCCTTCGTAAGTTTGTTTCAAGTTTTTATTTTACATATATTTTCAAAGAACGCCTTGAGTATGCTCTGATCACCTTATTTTATGTCGTCATGAGCCTTGTGCTGTGGATGATCATTTCGCCTATACTATAGTTATAGAGCATACCAGTTAAAGGTGAATGAAATTGGAATAATTCGCTTGAATGAACTCTCGTTAGTAAGGGTAATAAATGCTTAATATTTAAACATAGTATGCGAAGATCGCGGCGACGGAGCGCGTTTGCCGACGCACGCGTACGCGCCGCGCTTCCAGTCTCGGTCGGCCACTGCTACACCCACCACTAGTCCAAAGAAAAGGCAATTGCCACAAATACCACACCAGGTCAGCTTTACCCAGAAATCTAAGCCTTGCTTTGATTAATGACTAGATGTTACAATAAACAGATTCCACTCTCTAATAAGATATCCCATAACCTGGATATCGATAATTTTGTTTGGCGAACTTTAAGATATATCAGTAGGTACATAGTATAAAAAGTCGGTTTCTTCTATCTGTCCCTATGGATGCTTAAATCTTTAAAACTAATCACAGAGTGATTCAAGAGGAAGGTTGATATGTATAATACATGCATAATATATTATGTGAAGCCGGGGCAGGTCGCAAGTAAACTGTTGATATATTTTATTTAGCCCGATTGTATTTAACAGAATTCTCAGAGAGCGATGCGAGCGCAGGTGTCGGCGGATCTCGAAGAACGTAAGTGGATCGCCCCGCATCACATTGGCGCCACACTCACCTACCGCAGCACGCCACAAGGTCAATACACCCACACTCATACATCATACTCAAAAGACACACTCATCAATTTAGTACCTTTGGGAAATCCTGTTAGGGACACAGCCACCTCCTCGGGGGAACGGGGCGGTTATGTCGGACTCGTCTTTAAAGGGCCATACCGACTAAAGCCCACCGGTATTCCGCCATCAATTTATTACCTACCTTATCAAGTCTTTAAAGCTAGTTGCCCGATTATTCCGAATTTCATACCCTACATACAATGACTGTATGTCTCCATCTTTATAAGTTGTTTTTATCTAAGATTACAAAGAAAAAATAAATAGCAATGATAACGATTAAAACATATGAAAGAATTCGTTAATCAATTTGTGTCATCATTAATCATATTTTCACGATAATTGGTGATATACGTAGGTATTAGTGACTGTATTGTATAAAATTCGATGACATATACACGTAGGTACCATATAATACACATCATGACAAAAGCTTCGCTTTTGTAGTATTAGCGTAGGCATAGATATATGAATAGAACTGTTAAAGAATTTAATATAAATCGCTGTCTGTTAATATTTTACGAGACCTTTCAAAATATGTCTGTAAACATTGTAAACATGAATCTTTCTTTTTAAATGGTGACCCACATGGCGCGATGAAAGCGACTTTATTATGCACGACTGACGGATAAAAAATGATACAAACTAACGCTACGCGCTAGTACGCCATTTCAATAAAACTAAATGAATCCTGCATGAGTTATGAAAAGAAAACTGAGTAAAATATATAAATGTTAATAGTGTATCTAGAAAATAAGTATAACAACAGGAACTTGCAAAAGCATGCAAACATCAACCGTACTATGAAGTTGATAGTACTGGTTCATGAAGAGAATTTTCCATAATTGGTTGTTTGTCATAAGCACGTACACGCTTCGTAGTAGCCGATAGGGTATAATATACGCGGCGGCTCAGGTTGGGAGAGGCACTACGCAGGGCTCTCGGACTCGGAGCTGGCGTCGCGCGGCGGGGGCTGGGCGCCGCGCCGGCGACTGTCCCCGGACGCGGCCGCCGGCGACTCCGACATCGAGTCCGTCGCCTCCGTCACCTCCAGCGCCTTCAGCACGCAGTCCGAGCGGCCCCGCCCTACCAGGATGCTCAGGTAACGTGGTTTACTCTCGTCTATCTAATCTTAAACTTGACTTTAAGCAGGGGCGTAGCTATCTTCCATATTAATTATATTAATTATACCCTAACGTGCGTAAGGTAAAATAAAAAAAAATAGCAAATAACTAAAGTAAACAAGTAGTATCTTTTTTACCGCATAAATAGATACAGTTTGCCGAAAAAAGGCAGGAAGAATTTGTATTTAATTTGAAAGTGACAGATAAATAATTACAATAAATAAATATTTATTTTAATTTCATGTAATTTTTCCTTTTGTGAGAAATCGTTGCCCTGCCTAAGAGGCCCCAAATAAATGTTTATACTGGCCCAAAGCGCGCTACGCTTTTGACTTGAAGGACACTTTGTTTTAAACCCCCACGATAAAAACGCAATGTATTTACAAATACTAATATATCTCAGTTTCGTAAAGTATTCAATATAATATATTTCTAGTCTTTTTCACATATACTTTTACAGCCGGAAACATAATTTTCATCCATTAATAAAATCATCTTCCTGTGACAGTTTTATATTAGAACCTAGTATTTATACCAAAATGTCCTCTCAATCCTATCGCAGCCCATGCAGCACATCCAGCTTTAGAAAAAATATATCAGATTATAAACCAGAGACGTATTACACACCACCAAAAAGACAATTTAGTACGCCTTTGTTTCTTACTAGAAGTTATTCTATCGGAGCTAGTTTAAAAGATAATTACAGAAACATAATAAGCAGTTCAAAGCTCGATGAACAATATAGTGATTATAAAAAGAGTTATGTCCCTAGTATTTTGAAAAGGTCTCTCTCCAATTCTCGTCTCTCGATATTACCAGATATAAGTAAAGTTGTCAAATCGTCACTTACATCTTACTTTGATAAAGGCCATAGAAGTAAATTACCAAATTATACAAGTCTTAACGACCGAGATTTTTTAATTGACCAGGATAATAGTAAAGATAAAACAGAATATGGTATAACGTCTAATAAAAATTTGCTACGTTTAAAACATTTACGAGGTTCATTTAATTTCCAATCATTTGATGATGATCCATGTTTTGTGAGCGAAAATTTACCAACTATTGTCGACGACGACAACGAAATAACAGACGCAAGTCACTTATATGGCTATGGCAGTGACACTAGTTTAGCTACAATGATACATGTTAGTTTAGATGAAGTCAAAGATAGCATCCTAGAACATGATTTAGGTGAAAATTCCTACATAACCAAAACTGAATATGTACCCAAGAAGTGTCTATCACTTGATCTCAGCGCGATAAACGGGATCAGTAAACAGAAAAAGACTAAAAGATTCTATAATACAATCGACACTAGCCCACGTTCTGACTTTTACGATCAAATAAATATTAATCTATCTAACAGTTTTGGTAGCTTAAAAGATATTTATAACCGAATTATGTCAAATAAGATCTCCCCCGTTACAATTCATCCAATGACACCTGATGATATCACAGGCAAACATATACCGCAATATCCGTACGATTTACAAACAAATAATAGAATGAATAGTATCCCTTTAAAATCTAATCTCAAAAAACGCGTTAACGTAGTAAGCATTAATGAAGTTCCCACTATACAAGAGTTTTATTCGCCGGCTTCCACTTCTCCTCTACCTAGTCCAGATGTTATACCTTATAGAGAACCTTCATTTCCTAAATATGCTCGAAACTCATCGTATTCACGACACGACGTAGATAGATATTATGGCACTAGAGCTAATTCGATCTGTACTATTTCTTCTCCGAACCACGGCTCACCTCATCGTGTGCTCGCTCCTGTTGATTCGCACCTGCCACAACATGAAACACCCGACCGACCCGACATGGAAAAACCGAACCATGCATCACCTACTTCCGACCAACGGCACGAAAATATGGATGAAAATCAATCTACTCCAAATGCGAATAATAAACGGAAGAAACTTATTGAAACTGGATCCCAAAGCAGCAATGATTATGGAGGTCGCGAAAATGGCCGACACAACAATCAGCCAGCGACTCTTGAAAGGCGAGAGTCGAGGCGTGGACAGTTCACGCGAAGTTTAAGCAATGCCGATGCTCCGGATGAAAAAGCAGGTAAATCAATGTTACCTAAAACCTAATAACATATATTTTTTACAATGTAAACAATTTACGATTCTTTTATTAAGATGGCAGCCTTAGTGATACGGCTCTCGGTGCTACGTCAGAAAATGAACCCGCGGGTGATGACGCGTTGCTTAAAGCAGAACCCAGAGACTATTTCGGCCCTGGTATGGGAAAGAAAAGCAACTCGACATCCCAACTATCAGCCACAGGTGATATACTTTCTATGTGATCTTAAGTGTATCAATGTAACTGTCAAATTATTTTTATATAAATATTTTTTTTAAAGGTCGCTGTAGATGTTATAGACTATTATTAGATATTTTATTTTAAAACTTATGCAATATCAACAGGGCGAAAAAGAAGGTTAGGTTTCGGTAAACGAGGAAAAAATTCCTTTACTGTACAACGAAGCGAAGAAGTGGTACCTGGTGAGTTAAGAGGAGGCACCGGTGTGTCACGAGCCTCCTCGGCCTCCAGTGAAAATGATGACGACAGGTTGGCATTGCTAGTAATGCCAACATTGAAACAATAGTGACTCTTTGAGGCGGTAGATTTATAGTCGACTTAAAGTAAAATGTCTAACGATAATGAGAAATATTCTAGTCCCAAAGTACAGCATGCCACATGCATCCATTACAACATTTTATGTGCGCCATGTTGCTTAGTAAAATCAGCTACGTAGTGCTTTTAGTGGTAAAATCGTTATTTTTACATAACTGTAGCTACTTAGTATTTCTATCCGTAGGGAGTAGGTACCTAATAAACTTAGGCATTGGGCTATTTAATATTTGGTTCGCAGAATAGGTACACATTTATTTAAATTATGCGATTCATATTATTAAATTCTATGTGGTAAATTTTAAGATATGTTATAAAGTTTTTATTTCAATTCAAATATATTTAAAGACTTTTTTATTATGATGAACCGTGAACGTTTGATATTTGGGTAAAGAGTGGACTAAGTTCCAATTGTATATAGATACCTATGTAGTTGTTTTATATGTAAAACGATCGGTGTGTGGTCGGTACTGAACGTGTCGGCCGCGTGTCGGCCCGTGGCCGGTACGTTGACGCGCGCTTGCTCGTAGAAGGCGGGGGCGGGGCCGGCGCGCGCCGCAAGCGCTCCAGCAACGTGGTGACCAGCTTCAAGCGCTCGCACGAGGTGTCCTCCAGCCTCGTCTCCATATGTAGCTCGGAGGGATCCTCGTAAGTCGCCCGTCCGCTCCGTTCCGTGACGATCTCTTACTTTGTGCCCGTCGATGTTGCTCGTCGTCTTCTACTTTACCCTCTTTTGCCTTCGTCTTTACGCATGTTGCCACGTATTGGTGTTTTACTTCTACATCTGTATTCTAAGCACGCACGAGCTGTACGCATAGGCTAACACCTCCCCGGGAGTGACTAACTTTTACGTTAGGTACAGTTTGAGTGACGGTTTGCTTCTCGGCAGTAATATCAATGTTTTGAGTGAGTCTGAAAATTGCTTCATTTATGTATGCACGATTGTGATCGGTCGAATGTGTTTGAACGGCTTATTACAGACTGCGCACTTAAAATGCTAAAAAAATATTTACCCACAAATTTACACACTAATAAATGTATCTCAAAGTTGTGCATGTTTTATGAATATTACTTTGTGTTTTATGTATTGCAAAATTATATCAAAAAGGGTTAATAGGTAAGTAATTTACATATTTTTACATCACGCACTCTTATTTTAAAGCTAAATATCATAAAATAGGTATTAGGTACACTTAACATATAATATTATATTACTGACAGGCGATAAGTACAAAAATTAAGAAAAAAACATTATTTTAAGAGTACATTTCTGTCTATAACTTTAACATACCTTACATGTCATTAGTACGAGTCAATTTGTCCTCGACCCTATAGCACAGTTAATTTCTAATTTTCAAAGAAAAGTCAATCGATTGTCTGACCTGTTTAAAAATGTCATTTGAAAATTAGACATTGGTGCTACGACCTCATACTACTTATATGTTACAATTTCTTACTACTAGTCTTAGTACTATCTACCGCCCTCTTTTATCACTATTGTGTCAATGTTGTTATACTATGATAACTGTTACTTTTAATCCTTTTTATTTCTGTAGTTAAGAAATAGATAATCAATATAATATACCCTTCATTGCCAAACTCTATAACTATGTGTTTTCAGAATATGAAGTATACGTTTATACGTTAAATAATTTATAGCCAGTTTGTTCCCTCCCTCTTAAAAACCCTTTCAACACATAACTTTTATGTGTGAAAAATAAATGTTACATTTTTATTAAAATCCTGCATGTATTGTGTATATCTGAAGTGACTTCATGTCTTAAATAATTTATAAATACAACTTCCTCTGAATTCTGAAACACTCCACTACCAACGTTGCTTTGCGAATAACTTTAACACGAATATTGAAAATACGTTTAGGAATATTACCTACAGCTGTTATAAGCTTTAACTCAATGCAAGTTTGCCATTTAACTAATTATAAAGACTCTTCTGCGTTTTGTCAATAATAGCAAGCTACTCTAGTCAATAGATACGTATAGACTAGTGCACGCAGACACTAAAGCTATTCACATCTTTTAGGCGATGTCCTCAATTTCAAACAAAACTCACCTTCTAGTTCTGTTACCTTTTAACTAAATACTATAACGCTTAAGCTAATTCAAACATAAAATCAAGAATTTTTACTCTTCAAGAATAGGTATATAAATTTCAAATGAAAAAAGTAATGGATGTTTATGAACTTCCATTTTATCTGAAAATCATAGTTTCAAAGCCCATAAACGAAATCTCTCCTACAAGTTTAGATTATTCTTTGACCATAAGCAACGACGTCTTGGTCCCAATTCGTGTGACATGGTGATATAGTACAGATGTGGTACAGTAGCGCCGTGTGCAGGTGGTCGGCGGGCATGCGCGCGTCGAGCTCGTCGGACGGCGGCGGGCTGTCGGACTTCATCGACGGGCTCGGGCCCGGCCAGCTGGTGGGCCGCCAGCTGCTGGGCGCGCCCACGCTGGGCGACGTGCAGCTCTCCATGTGCTACCAGAAGGGGTTCCTTGAGGTGCTGTTTGAATCTATTGCTATTTGGTGTCTCGTAAATGCTTACACGTGTAAAGCGGCGTTTTTATTATATTTAATCATTTTAGGGTGTTCTATTCTAGTTTTCCAATTATAGCAATAAAGTGCACTATGCGAGATAATGCGACATATTGAATATTTCAACTACAGCAACAATGGAGCACTCCAAGACTTAAGAGTAACTCTTAAACTTTTTATTTAATCCAGGCTTATTGCACAGCGCCATCTATTTTCAAACTGTCCTATAATATAGTCAATGCAACTCTGGAAAAATGTTTAAGTTACAAATGTATTTATCCAGATCGACCCCACGACTCCAAGTCTCATATATCCCTAATCGTAAAGCCAATCTCTCAATGGTGTGGTGCTGCAGGTTGAGGTGATCCGCGCGCGCGGGCTGCAGGCGCGGCAGGGCAGCCGCACGCTGCCGGCGCCCTACGTGAAGGTGTACCTGGTGAGCGGCAAGCGCTGCGTGGCCAAGGCCAAGACCAGCACCGCGCGCCGCACGCTCGACCCGCTCTACCAGCAGACGCTCACCTTCCGCGACAACTTCAAGGGCTGCATTTTGCAAGTGAGCCGAATCACCTATACTAGCGCATTGTGCGGCATAATGCTTAACGTTGAAGGTTTCAACTACAGCAACGTTTCACAATCGAAAACTCACAAACTAATTCACATCCCAATTAGCTTCAGTATAATTCGGCATTGTGCGCCACTGAGTTGCAATAGTGCACATAGGTACATATATGTACATAGGTACATACTAAAAAAACTAGAAAACTGGGTATATACTATATATGTAAATGTTTTCGTGTCAAGACAGTATAAAGTGTTGTGTAGTAGATATTCGTGGTCTAATCTACTTGCATGGCACCTGCCAAACTTCAGCAAAATCAATTGAAGAGTTTTTGCGTATAAATGCTCACAAACTTTCACGTTTATTATGCAGTAACTTGATATTGTCGTTTTCTTTGCGCGTCAATAAATGCGTATTTTCTTTTCATAATTAGTTATGATAACCTTCCTACAACTGGCAACACAGAACAACTTTGTTCAGTTACATATTTCATCAAAATGACTAATTTATGTCAATTTCCATAAAGTTTTAGTAAACTTTCTCATATGAATTGAATAGTAATATTTTTAACCATATTTATTTTATTTTTAGATAACAGTGTGGGGCGATTACGGCCGTATAGAAGGCAAAAAGGTGTTCATGGGTGTGGCCCAAATTATGTTAGATGATCTCAATTTATCCAACATAGTCATTGGATGGTACAAACTCTTTGGGACGACGTCTTTGGTAATTATTATTTTTTTTATAACTTTGACATAATCATAGGTATTAAATCTATACATATAATAAAAACGTAACGAGTCCCTGTCTGTACATGGAAGATACATGAGAAAAAATATTACAGGAGACCTTTATTAACGCTATAGAACCCAAAACAATGATTTTTGGAATTTTTGTCTGTTTGTTTGTGCACACTAATCTCAGAAACGGCTTATCCTATCTAGATGGGGTTTTCAATGATATATTGTGGTAAGCTTAACTTAACATTTAGTCTTTAATTCATGTCAATCGGTTGATAAATAAAAAAGTTATGGCAATTTTAAGAATCGTTGAACTTGCTGAACGTTTGTTGGCGCGGGTTAGGCATTTTACAAAAATGCTGCCCAAAGTCACTTTTCTACGCGGGCAAAGTCGCTGGCACAGCTAGTATTAACTAAATATTAAATAAATAAATACTTCAGGACACTTATTTGATCACAGCGCACATCTAGTACCACGCAATGCAGAGCTTGAGCTATGGCCAACAGATAACATATAATTTATATATAATATATAAATTCTACGTACTTTTCTTTATTAATAAAACTATACATAGCAACCGGATCGAAAAATACAAATATTTTTTTCGGTATGGGGATCGAACCCACGACCCTTCACGTAACAGGCAGCTTTGCTACCACTGCACCAAACAACCGTCAAATTAGACATTTTATGTTTGACTAAAATACTAATTCTAAAGTTTTTTTTTTATTTGAATGTAAATAATTTTCCATTGTGTTTGTTTCAGTAACTATGGTTCATCGCTGGCTTGCAGTCGGTGGAAAATATCAATAAAAACATTACCACGTCATATACAGTTGTCCAAATAATACATCTAGTGATACTGCTTTAATAATATTATAACTGCAAAATATCTTGAACATAGGAAATTTTCTATAAAACGAAAGTTATTATGTAAATTATTTTTACTTTACTTTCCTTTCGGAATGCCTACCGGAGTTATAAATAGTTAGCATTTTATAGCAAGGGAAATGTATAGTGTACTCGATAATGTAATTAAGTATTAAAAGCCAAATGCGATTGTCTTTGTATTATTGTATACCCATACATTTGGATGAGGTGTCATTTTGTTGACCCGTTACGCAACTGACGTATTTTTTTAAGTAAGCCATGTTTGGTGATGGTGATTGTCTGTGGCGTCGTAGTTCTCGAACAGATGCATCGATTTTGTTACATTTGTTTAACGGGTAATTTGTCAGTTTTCTTAGTGGTATTAACAGTTAGTAATTTTTTCGCAACTCTTTCAATGTGGCTATTAAATGGCTATAACTAAACATTATGATTGAATACTAAACTTTATGATTAATTTAAAGAGACAAGCTACTACCATACAATGGAAATTAAAATTTTATTGGGTTTAACTTAAAATGTTTTCTTGTTCATAAAACAACCAATTTATAAAAAAGTTTATTTTCAGTAAGTATTTTATATAACAGATATAATTTGCTCTTATTCTATTCATTTCAATACTTACACTCCATTTTATCAGTCACTTATTCCGCTCTAACAATTATTATAGTCGAATTACTCTAAATTTATCTATGTCTCGTATGAACGCCGTTCAAAAATAAATGATAATATTGGGCCGATTAGTTTATATTAACAAAATATATTTATATGTAAACTACGATGTGTGTGCCAAAACGGGCACTTGGAAATTATTGTAAACTTAAGAGATAGGTATTCTAAGTAAAACCTGAGAATATAACTAACGTTTAGTGCAGTAATTGTTTTGGTTGTTTCGATGGCGACGCGCCCGGTAGCCGGCTGTCGCCTGCGCGTTTCACTCCCGTCGATTTTATATCTGGAAAATATAATGCATTATTAAAAACAACCGCTTTTAAGTCCATTGTGTAGTTTTCAAGACGGACAGTTCTTTGTTAAATCAATATACAATTATTTCAAAAAGAACCATTTTAAGTCAAGACTCAAGAAAGTGATGTTTAAGTGTCTTAAAAAATAGGAGTAGTTTCTCATTTCAACTGTATACACGCTTTTTTATGTTCTAGCATAACTTTGTCGTTTATGGACCGATTTGATTATTCTTTTTATGTTTGAAATCTGACATTTAACGGTGGTCCCATTTATCAGAATATCAGGGTATGACAATGGCAGACCAGAAAAAAGCAAGAGGAACATTCAAAAATTGCAACTACTAGTGTATTTCTAAGTTTTTCGCGACATATTTAGAAAGTATATATATGTCACCGGAAAATAACAAGAACAGCAAATTTATAAATATCCTAGGAAATTTATAAACCTTCGTAGGATTCTAAACGAGAGACAAATTGTATTATTTTACGGCCACATTTTCGCAAATTTATCAATTTACCGAACTTACGCGTAAAATAATAAGTAAGCAATAAAC
>DWAJ01002054.1:0-19131 GCA_018238005.1 Eurema mandarina | reverse complement strand
AATTCATGTCAATCGGTTGATAAATAAAAAAGTTATGGCAATTTAAAGAATCACGTTGAACTTGCTGAACGTTTGTTGGCGCGGGTTAGGCATTTTCAAAAATGCTGCCCAAAGTCACTTTTCTACGAGGGCGAAGTCGCTGGCACAGCTAGTATTAGCATATGAACAATTTCTCGACATCGAAAAAATTTATTATCCATTTGGTTCAGATGAAGGTTCTCAACCAAATATTATCATTATATATCATTACTCAACTAGGCTACAAATAGTACCAAAGTTTAATTTTTTTTTATTTTTTTTTTATTCTATGAAGTGTGCAATATAATTGCATGGTATTATAAGACAATCTACTTAGAAGGACCAACAAGAAACCCCGATAGTCGCTCTTTCTTTAGACAGAGTAAAAATACTTCTATACTAATACATGAAACTGAAGAGTTTGTTTGTTTGTTTGTTTGAACGCGCTAATTTCAGGATCTACTGGTTCGAATTGAAAAATTATTTTTTTATTGAATTGACCATTTATCGAGAAAGGCTTTAGGATACAAACGGCTTTAGGATAAAAACAACATCACTGCGACTAATACGAGCGAAGATAGAATGGAAAATATGGAAAAAACCGTGAAAATTATTCATCTTTGAGGGCTTCCTTTGTGTGCGCTTCACGGAAAAACGGTTCAAGATACAAATACACTACAATAATATGTATCAAAGAATTATTCCTCTTTAAATGATCTAAAAAAAAGTCCGCGACAGTATATGTCTATCTTCTAAGATTGACGGGAACGAAGTCGCGAGCAACAGCTAGTAGTTAGATAAAGGTTGTTTCTAATTGGATTTCCCCCGCCGGTTCGGAAGGCGGTTTCTACTGAGAAGAACCGACAAGAAACTCTGATAGTTGGTCTACCCTTAGTGTGAGAAAAAAGACTTAGATAAGGGTTATTTGTAACTTTTGTAATAAATATAATTCATTTCACTCTTAACTAACTCGTATTGAACAATTATTAGTTCACATTCAATCATGACATTATATCCTAGAGCCAATGTGTTACATTCATAGATTTTTTCCTCTGCATTTATGTCAACGATAGAAAAACTGTGAGAAGTGTTGGGCCAAGTTTGCGACACGATATTGTGTTAGCAACTAATATATTGATTACTGTATAGATAGTTACAATACTATCTGTAAACTAGCTGTTGCTCGCGACATCGTCCCCGTCGGATCTATTGCTATTATTATGTTATAGTGAGTCAATCTTAAAAGATAGACATATACTGTCGCGGACTTTTTTTTAGATCATTTCCCTCAAAGATGAATAATTTTCCCCGTTTTTTCCATATTTTCCATTATATCTTCGCTCCTATTAGTCGCAGCGTGATGTTATGTAGCCTAAAGCCTTTCTCGATAAATGGTCAATTTAATAAAAAAAGAATTTTTCAATTCGAACCAGTAGATCCTGAGATTAGCTTGTTCAGAAAAACAAACAAACAAACAACGAACTCTTCAGCTTTATATATTAGTATAGCTTTACGTAAATCTTTTGATTTGCTTTGTTTGTATACGACACAAGGTTGGATTCAGCTTGGCACCAAGAGGAGATCACATAGTTATGGTTAAGTCAATAATTTTATTTCAATAACAATAGATGAAGATTTTATACTTATTTTAAATAGAAAGTTATAAACCTTGCCAAACTTTTAAGCCATTTTTTTGTTTTTTTACACCTACTTTAAATGAACATTTTACTTTTAAACTATTATTATATAAAATTTAAATATACACCAACATCATACATTTATTTAATAAGCTAGTACCTTAAAAGTAGCCTATGTGGTTCCCCAGGCTCTAAACCATCTGTATACCAAATTTCGTTCTAATCGATTCAGTAGTTTTAGAGTCATGGAAAGACAGACCTGCCCATACTTTCATTCTCACAAGCTTTTGCGATCCTTTTTAAATAAGTAGGATTTAAGATGTATGAACACAAATTATTATAGCAGTTTAAAATAAAACCATCTAAAATCTACAGTTCTTTGAAAATACGAAAAAACATTTCTAAGAAAACATGCACTCGCAAGAAAATCAATAGGAGTTTTTTCCATGGATTTTTAATAAACGATCTGGAAATGGCTAACTTCTATTTAGATAAGCTTATACGAGTACGCGGAATCCTCGGCTATTTGTAAATACTGTTACAAGTAAATTAAATAGCTTTGGTCGTACAAGAAAAAGTTAAAAAACTGCTACCCGACTACGTTTTCATTTTGTTAAGGTCATCTTTGCCAGTATTAAATTTTGTTTTTTCTTTGTTATGGTAAGTCTTAGTGCAAGGTTCCCTTGACGGAAAGCGACCACCTCTACCACTTGCTCATTCGCATAATATTTTTGTAACGACTGTCTTTTATTTATTTATTTAGATACACTGAGAAGTTTACACAATATATATACAGGTAAAATTACATTAAACTACTTATAATAACATGTGAAGCTCTTAATTGTGTATACAACTTTGACCAAAAAGAAATTCACAAGGTTAACAGAAAATATAAAAATAATAAAATCGTATATAAAAAGATAGAAGAAATAGAAATTAGAAAAGTGCATTTGTAAAAGTCTTTTATTGCTTAAGAGATAAATCCAATAAATGAGAAGTATGAAATAATATAATATTTAAACTTACTCGCTATTTTAAGCCGCGTGTAATTGCCATACGGAGTAACATTCCATCAGCACTTTCAAATAATTAGGAAGAGAGCTCGCTCCATAATCAAGAGAAGGCCGGTGCCCGGTGACACATTCCAAAAGCATTCCCAAGGATTTCACTACGCTAATTCTTAACAGTAACAGATATAATAGTAACAAAGTCATTTAGAAATTCAGAACAACAATTTCCATTATTCCGTACGTGAGGCTACAATATACGTGCTTTTTCCTAGTATTCATAGTCATTAAATCCAAAAGTTTGAATCCAAAACTGCATCTGAAATTGCAATATGAGCGGAATTGTTCAAAGTTGGCCATAATTCCAGCTGTGTGGATTATTTCGTGATGTTAGTTAAACATGCTGCTTTTGAAACTATCTTTAACTGCCGACGCAAGCGGTGTTTGACTGCTATGAGTATTTGAACTATAGGTCTGAACTTTGACACATTTTTGTCGGGAGTTAAAGCAAGCTAGCTAGTTCTAGTACTAAATTATGTTCTTTAATTATTATAATACTATAAGCGATCTAAATTATTTTACAGTAGATTGGTGTATGTTCATTTAAAACCAAGTTTTTATACTGAGATAAAGTGACTTACAGTCTTAAATTTTCAGTATATATCTAAGCTATCAATTTTTTATTATGCTTATTATTACTCGATAACAGCTGAGCCGTTTTCCGAAATTAGTTTTTTGGATTCCTTGAAGTACAATGATGAAAAAAAAGGTAGGTCTAGGGTATAAGGTTAGGATTGGTAGGTACAGCATAAACGAAGTCGTGTCTGGCGAGCTAGTGAAATAATAAATAATTGCTATTATTGACATTTAATTTTGTTAAATACCTAAACAAAATCGTGCGGGATGCTAGTATAATAATCTTAGTATTTATTAGTGTAAGACGTTTCCAAATATCAACAATGCAACTAATCTCATAGCGCAACCTCAGACAGCTAAATATTAAACACGAGACAATTCAAATATGCTTTAAATATAACTCCACGATACGCATACACGCGGTGCAAATATTGTAATTGTTTTAAAATCCCTCAATATGAAGTAAATATTGAAGAGAATAAAAGAGTTATTGTATTGAGCAAATACAATAACTCTTTTAATGGGTATAGGTTGCGGCACGGCTATTTAGCGCTAGACGAGAATAGCTGCGCATAGAATCGCACTCGTAATTGACGTATTGGTGCGAGAAAGACAACACGACTGGGGAACCAATCAACGCTCGCGCACCCGACGATCACGCGCCCCGCGTGCCGCGGCGTCCCCTCGATACCTTATTTTGACTTCTGCACAGGTTTCGTTCAGCGCTAAAGATTCGTGCCGCTACATATACATATTTTTGATAACATTCCCGCAAACAAGCTTCGTGAGTGTTGATGGATGGCGATGACCCCTTTCCATCAGGTAGCTCGCTTGCTCGTTTGCCCCCTATGTTATAAAAAAATACTCTCCCAAAAAAGCAAGCAACACATGTGCTTTAGGCAGCCAAGATCACTTAGATACCATCAGGTGTAAGGTCAGCAAGTATGCTATTTCTTATAAAAAATAGTGGTCTGTCTTAATTTTTTTTGAATGAACTTATCTTATTGTACTCAGTCTACTTGATTGTGATATAATCTATAGAATATAGATTGAAAAACAAAAACATTAAACTTTAATTTATTTATTTTAGATAGTAACTAGATTTAGTATTCCTGACAACAATTTTCCTTGTGTCTCTCTGTTTTGTCTTCACATTAAAACTAAAGATTTCTACAAAATTTAAGGCAACTTTCGTTGCACAAAACTTCAATAAACCACAGACTAATTTAATTCCTATGTTAACAATCCATACCACTATGAATAAAAGGAATTCGGAAAATGAATTATTATTTTGTTTTACAAATGCCTTCACACTATGCTATTTTAATTAAAATGTTCCGTTTCTGTTCGAGGTTTAATAACAATAATATGTGCAATATTCATTTCCGTTAAATTAACGAATTGTTCAGATTCATACTAGCATCCACATTCCCTAAGCTCGCGTGGTTTTCTAAACAAATCATTGCAATTCTACACTAGATGTATCTTTTACCTACTTGAAAGCTAAAAGAAGAAAGATGAAACATAATTCGAGGTGGTAGATCCCTACTCAAAAGCTATTAACATAATAAGAAATGATAGCCATGTTGAATTGAGGCCCATTCATTTTAGTAGTACCACGCTCCCACAGAAAACTGGCGTCAAGTGCTAAACCTGACGCCGATGAAATATCGGATGGAGGTGTATGCCTCCATTAATATCGTCTCCATTTAAACAATATACTATAATAAAAATCAGTTGTTTGTAAAGTCGGTTTACTGAAGATAGATATGATCGTTTTTTTTTACATAATAGGGGGCAAACGAGCAAGCGCGTCACCTGATGTTAAGTGATCAGCGCCGCCCATGAGCACTCGCGTTGTCACGAGTGTCTTGCCGGCCTTTTAAGGATATGTAGTAAGGTACGCTCTTTTTTTGAAGGTCCCCAAGTCGTATTTGTTCGGGAACACTGCATGAGGAAGCTGATTCCACAGGATGGTCGTAAGTGGCAAAAAGTTTCGTCGTAAGAAATACGTCATAAGAAAATACGGAATGAAGAAAAGAAGAAAAAACGGTTGCAACTGTTGCCCGTTGTGCCTCTTTTTCGTTCGCTCCGCGCTCCCGCTCTCCTGTAGTGCATTACAAGGTTAAAATGGAACTCCTCAGAAATAGGTAACGTCAGATGAGTCATGCTTTTCCGTGCGTGCAGCGGCCTCCATCGAATTATAAAACTTTGTCACGTCGAAACAAATTGTCTTTACAGTACTTTACTGATTTCTAGCACAAAGATGTAAGGTAGATAGAGTGCATTAAATATTGAAACAGGGGGAGTTGGAACAATGGCAAATCTTCGGCGTTTCATTTGGTAAATACGAGAACAATCCCATTATGGAACAATATTTGCATTGTTCGATAAATTTACCAGCTTCTGTTTGTTTAAGCTGCATTATTGAAAGGTTTCGAGATTCATTACATCCAATATCCAATCCATTAATGTTAGTCGAGTAAACGGTTTTCATAGTTATATTTGTCCACGGTTTCACCCGATTTTATGCATGTATTATAGATATACTCGAAGACCTTACTCCTGAATCACACTATCTGATAAAAAGCCTCATGAAATTCTTTGCCCATCTTTAAAACAGGGAAAAAGGAGGGATTTATGCACTCCCGGATGTCATAATTAAAGAAAAAAAAGAAGAATAGGGAGTAAATATTGAGAAAAAAATAAAAACGAGGTTTTCAAGATTAGTGTTTAAAAAAAAGGTGATACTATTCATATTACTAGTTCAAACTAGTTCGAACCAGTATTCATTAGGTGATAGTTTTCAAATGCTATTTTTAGAAAACGGTTAATAAAAACGAACAAAGCACCACACTATTCACAAGTTTTTTACAATTGCAAAATGAAACTATTTCAGTCTATCAATAAACGTGTTTACATTGGGAAAAATATTCAATTAATTTGTTCTGATGGAAACTCTGTTTGTCTGCGTTTTGTTTCTATAATATATAAATAAAAAATATTATTTGTCTTCGGGTAATACTTTCTTAACTGTTTCAGATTTCCTTCATCAATTTGTTAACTTTTTATGCTTAAGAAACACAACTTTTTCAATTATAACTATTATTAAATTTAAATAAATGAACAATTAATTCTCAACTAATGTCCTCCGAGCACCAAAAACCTATTATTTATAAATTTCGAAACTGCTCTTAATTTTATTTAGTTAATAAAAATTGTTATACAAAATACTTCAGGGTCCAAGTATTCTGTATATCGAGTTTTAAAAATCTAATTTGATTGACCTACACGTAGATTGTTATTTGACGTAACAAGTGAATAAATCAATCAGTAAAATTTCGTTTTAATTGGCCTAAGCCAATGATATTATATAATAGATATGTTATACCCATACAAATCAACCGAATAAAGTGTTCCGCACAGCAGCGGCAGCACACATACATACAAGTCAAAACCATAGAAAAGAGAGAAATGAGAAAACCAACAAGATAAAAAGATATAGTTTACTCAGTTGCGTGCCAATGCATCGCCAACCAATCAGCTAAAGGTAAGACGTCCTAGTTAGGATGTTTTTGCTTCTTTAAAATTTTGCGCAATAACATATCTATTTAATAAAATATCATTGGTCTAAGCCAAATTAATATTTCCAACAATCAATCATGACCGCTCCGATAATTCCTGGAACCAATTATCAACTTCGACACCGGCTTTTTGTAAGGGTATTGATTAATGCTTTCTGTGTGAGAACTCTTAACTAATTAGAAGACATTTAGGAAGTGCAATATACCTTTATCGTAAATCTTAAATCGCGCTTACGATAATCCAAGACTTTATTCATATTTTATCTCACTTGGTACTATTAAGTACCCTATTAAGTATAAAAAAAAACAATAGAAAAGCTTTTAAAAATGTTTTTTTTATTATTGTTCATTTATAATACTTTACTGTATGTAATATACATTTGTTTAATTACAATTTCACCCATTACGTGAGCTTACTTAGTAGTGTTATTAAGTAATTTTTATTTATATCTTAGCTTGGATCAAAGTTCAAACAATTTCCATTAATATTGAAACCGGTTTTCAAATAACAGTTGTTAGATAATTTATTAATTGCACTTCGCGTGATTTTCAAAGAAGAATGACATGCTAGAATGATAAATATGACACGTCATGGTGATGGCGCGAAATCATAATTAATTGACATTGACATTAAAATGGCTACCTGATTAACGGACTTCGATCTTTTTTTTCGCTTCCTTTAATTTGGAACGCTTTAAAAATGATATAAAGGTTTCTTATAAGATACTGACTTATAAAGTTTAGCTTACTATATATATATTGCTATCTATACACGTTATAATATAAAAATGAGTCGCAAAATGTGTTGGTAAGCGCATTTAAACTCTATAACAGCTGAACCGATTTACAGCGGATCCCGAGATTGTACCTTACAATTTAACAAACACACAAACTTTACTTCTTTATAATATTAGTAGATGAATCCTTTTTTTATTGGTCACGGCATCACACGTGAATGGCTGGGACCTTTTCGAACCGGTGGTAGGTGAAAATATTTGGTTCACATTTACTCAGAAATAAAACAATTTTCATTTCATTTTCAATGTAGCTTTCTAATGATAAAACTTAAAATAAATATAAATCTAAATCTTATTAAAATAGTCCAGTACTTTTTGAGTATATTCATTACATACAAAAACCCAAATCTTTTCTCTTTATAATATTAGTATAGATAATGACAGAAAGGTTTGCAAAATTAAATATAATGCTCAAAATAACTATTCCACGCGGACGAAGTCGCGGGCACAGCTAGTTAATAATATAAATGGACAAGCCTCGTTACAATGGCCATGTTATAAAAACCAGAGTTAATAACTCTACAACTCCCACAGACGACAATAGATTAGTTACAATGCTAATAATAGTTTTAATGATTGCGATAATTCTTTAGTGTATGTAATACTACTTATAACATACAGCTATTCGGAGTTTTGCGAAGAAAAAAAAAACTTGAAAAGTGTCAAGGGACACCCGGACGAAACGAAGTTACATTCGATTAATCAGTGAAGAAATTACACACTGACGGGATAAAAATAAATAAGTATAAATATCTCCTTTTTAATTATAGCATTATCCCGCATTGTACAACATAATGCTTAACGTTGAATATTTTAAATACATCTTTCTTCATTTACATATATAGAACTCTTAAAAGTACTAAGCAGTGCTTTCTTTGGTAAGTAATGTTTTCTTAATTTGACATTGATCAAAATGTCGCACTATGCTCTGTAATTGAAAAACTAGGAGTAACATCGTATGGACAAGTGACGTAATATGACGAGTTAAATGTCACTGCGGTAAGCAAGCATAATCTATATCTATACTTAATATATAATGCTGAAGAGTTTGTTTGTTTGAACGCGCTTATATCAGGTACTACTGGTTCGAATTGTAAAATTCTTTTTTTATTGAATAGACAATTTATCGAGGGAGGCTTTAGGCTACATAACATCACGCTGCGACTAATAGGAGCGAAGAAATACTGGAAAAACAAATCAACGGGGACGAAGTCGCGAGCAACAGCTAGTCTTATATAGTTGTGACGTCACACTTCATATTCCTGTAACTGTGACGTCATAACTCATAACACATTACTACAGTATTCACAACTTCATAGTTTTTAAATAATTCATGTTTCTATAGAACTTGTTGCAATAAACCACTTTTAAGTTACTCTGCCTTTGTGCCACGTTTCATATAAAGTATTCAGTTAGTAAAATAACTCGATGTAAATAAAAGTAACATAGTTCTTCACTGCGAACCAAATAAGTTAATAATAAAGTCAAAGTCACAAGTATCTTTATTCAACTAGGCTACTTATAGTAACACTTTTGAATCGTCATGGTATTACCAAACATTTACCACTGGTTCCGAAGGCAGTTTCTACAGAGAAGAACCGGCAAGAAACTGATAGATGCTCTTTTTAAAATAAGATATAAACCAAAACTGGACTACTATAATATTAATAGAATAAAATAATAATAAAAAATCTCTATATAGCTTTTATAAAAAACTTTAAGTCGGTCTTATTACTAAAAGTGAACTCTTTCAGGCAACCTGAGACTGAGACTGACAGAGCAAAAAAAGATATGAAAAAGTTTCATATACATACATAAATTATTATTATATAACTTCTCATAATAACCTATAATAAAAAGAAGTTATATCACTATTGTCAAACTTAACTCATCAGTCATTTGTTTTGTCATCCGAAGACAAAACTGACCCTTCGTCTTAACCAAGTTTTGATAAGTCTTTTTCTATATAATAATAAAAATAATAATTGTGTTTTTTTATAACCACAAATCTATATAAATTAAATGAATTGCTGTTCGTTTCTCTAGCTAAAACTTGAGAACGGATTTATGTCTAGGCAAGGTATAAAAGGTGAGAAAAATACGAAAAATTCCCGGGTAAACTATAAAAACAGCCCTTTTCTATTTACCATACAAATATTTAAGAGTCAATTATAGATCTTATTACTGTTGCACAGAGTTCAAATTCAATCATACCTATCAAAATAGTATTTTCGTGCGCGTTGTGGGATCTTATGTCACGCAATATAAAAAAGTTGGTATAATTTACATGCTGTAATACCTTTATAACACCCGTGCGAAGCCGAGGCGGGCTGCTAGTCTTTATTTTCTTTCTTATATTATGGCGTTAGCGTCTAGCTTTTTGCCAATGTCAATGTAATAAGAGGCAACGTGGTCAAGATAAAAGTCGATATGAGTCAAGTAAAATCGTCATCAAGTCGTCTTTAGTCGAGTCAGTCAGTCGTTTCGTTCTGCCCTTCGTAAAGTGATAGTGAACTTTACGAAGAACCTCAACGAATCTTGGAGCAATCGGAACGGCGCTACTATGCGCTCTCAAATGAATTCTTCATTTCTTGGACACTTATTAGCTAGTTTACTGTATGATTCACTATCACAATCAAACATTAAATCACTTTATGCACCAAAAAAGGAATATTCAATCGAGATTACAACTAGACGCCGCAAGATTCCCGCCAAAACTCCGAAATTGACATCCTTTTTTAAGCATAGCAAGCTTAAGAATTTTTTTGGCACAGACAAAGAAGAAAGCAACATCTAATGCATCTTTCCGAGCGTTCCCAGTTTCATTCTCAAGAAAGAATTCAGATTGTATTATTAAAAATGTTGTTTTGTATCTAGTTTTGTAGTAACTGCATGTAATTATTAGCATTAGGCTAAATTTTGGATACGCAGACATACCTATTGATAAATACTTTTATTTAATTATTTTTTGTACTCAAGGAGGAAACTCATGCTGCCTTTCTTAAAAATATTTACAGAAAATCATAAAAAAAATATTTAAATTTCTATAAAAAATATTTGCAAATTTTTTGTTTTTGGAAATGAAAAAAGGATGGGAAAAATAAACAATAATCAAATATTTTCTTGTCTTCTTTAATTATAAGGTAAAGTTAAAAAACAAATTTACTTTTTATTGTGTATCATTTTTCACATGAAAGTAGGCTATGTAAAAGAGAGGCTTTACATCTATAAATATCTACAATTCGGTTGTAGTTTTAGCTGATAAATTTGGTATAAAAATATTGTGATATTTCTAGGGAATATAGATTATATACTTTAAGCCAGTTGTTTGAAAGCATCATAAAAGTACGTAATAAACTAGTCAAAGCTTAAAAGTTTAAATTACTTTTTAAAATAATATATATTTAGCGAAATTAATGACATTATAAGAGAAACATATACTAATGAACACTAAGTAGGTAGGAATGTAATCCTATCTGTTTTGGAAATATAGGTAAACTGAACATTATCGTCACGATAGGAAAAATAATATTACAACAAAAATAACTACAAGTAATAAACGAGTTATGAGATACATTGGAATTAATCTAACCATTTGACTAATAGTAGGTACATTTATATTGCAATATATGATATGACAATACCAAAATTTTTTTTATTTCAAATTCTTTTGAGTAATCTGTGATCAAGTACCTAATTTATTTGTATCTATTAAATCATTGAAATTAATCATTGAACGTATGGATAGAAATACTGATTTTACTTTGAGCGCCGGAAGCCATCAGCAATAAAACATTAAAATTACGTCACTGAGAAATATGTTGCAACGAATATTAAGAACCAGTTAAGCGAATTACATGAATGTAGACCACTAAAATGCTAGAGGTTACTACACAATAATGTTTTATGATTAAGGAGAGGTCTTAATCATAATTATTTCGCAGTCTATACAAAAAAAAACGGTTAATAGCTGAAATTGTAATAAATCTGGCATTTGCCTATTTTAAAGGTATTTTATAACGTTTTACAATAACGACGATTATTTTTTGTCTTTATCATATCAATATCACTTAATTCCTTATTTAGATAATTTCTATTCACTATGGTTTGCATCGACACACACAACACGAAGGGAATAAGAACCAGTCCATAAATATTCCGGCGCAATCATCACTTGGGTCATAGGCGAGAAGACGGTGCCACTTGTATTTTTGTTCACACCCGCAATCACCAGAACATCTAGACGTGGATTGTTTGCTGGAAATAAGGATAAATAGATTTAGAAATAAACATCACATTGTCAAAAAAATCTTGCATCTCAATAAAAAAGAAATTGTTAAAATTAAACACTTTTTTTGATTCTCTTGTCTATTTCATGACAATTTATCTGTGGTAGCTATTTTTTTTAGATAGTATGTATAAATTATACCTAGTTGAACGGGGAATTTTGGCGGCAATCTGGCTGCTGGCAGCGTCTAATGTCTATTTGTAATCTCAATTGATATTCGTTTGGTGCCTAAAGTGATTTAATGTTTAAAATAATAAAATATCATGTAAGTAATATCAACAAAATTACCTGCATACTTCCTGATGTATCGCTTGTTCAAAATGCATAGTGTTTACAATCGCACGAAGTTTCCGGCCCGAATTTAACGCCCAGTAAGGAGTCATAATTTCTGTTTTACTCTCACAGGCGTCTATTCTGTAAAAATCACAATAGATATATAATATTAAATCGCGTTACTTAATCTTTCATTTGTATAAACATTCAACTTGTGTGTTAATTGTATCATTGCAATTTTAACAGATTTCATACATATTTTGTATGAGACGAAAATCAAAGAGTAATAGAATAGATATTATTTTTTGTAGCCCATCCATTAATCACGTGATCTTTAATCTAACATTTAGATAATATTATTGTATGATATATTAGCCAAAGCCCTTTTCAAGCCTCGCGTGATAAATGTATGGCCCATTATCACTCTATAATGGATACTATATCTATCCTCTTTGGAGAAGGAGCAGACGGTTATGTTTCTTAATTCCCTCGCAACAAAACGCCACTTTTAATTCAAACCCATTGTAGACGCAACTATTTTTCCACCAATAACTATCTCTTACCTGCCAGTACTGTTCACAGACTGGGCATCAGGTAACGGCGGCTTCGCTTGCCGCACATGTCTGAAGTACGAGTCTCCGTGTGACTCCGGTATACCAGCGTGCATATCTGGTACGCCTGGAGCCCTTCTCACGCGAGCACCGCCCGGCATTGTGAATGACCCATACATGCGCTTTATTAGCGCTTTGTTCTCGTCTATAAACGTCTCGATTTTGTCTCTGGAAGTAATTTTAATATGACTTAGTTTGGTTTAAAATTATAGAATATTTAGATGCAAAATAAACCTATGACAAGTTTGAGTAAGATATAAATTTTCTAAACTGTATTAGAGTGATAACAAAGTGACTTATAAATAAATAATATTCCAAAAATATCTATCGGATCTAACCTAAAAGGTCTTTATTAATATTAAAAATGTAAGTAAGTACCTATAGGAAGGAAATTCGAAAGCCATAAAGTAGATACCTATTAATCTTCGTAAACTTCCAGTCGATAGGCCACATTAGATAATATTATATTTAATGGAATGGATATGTTAAGGAAAGAAGATAAGATGAGTATGTTCGTGTTGAAGAGGAAATTGAGGGACGAACTCCTTTTGAGAATATAGACTGCATATTTTGATTGGTGCCTTTACAATATTATGTACTTAATTTTATTTTTTGTGATGATTTAAGATTTCTTTTAAATATGCAATTTAAAATAAAGTATGTATTTAGTAAATGTATGAAAAAATTTGAGCGCTTCTCGCCGTTAAACTAAGGTTTGGCGAGGACTTTAAATAATAAAAACAAATGTACCTTATTAAATACGAGTACTTTTTGTAAAAAAAACGTAATGAATGAACAATACTTACAAAGGATACGTATTGCCGGCCGTTGGACAATAAAGTTGAAAGTTACGCTTCACGCAAGGCACTCCTCTGATGATCTGGCCTTGAATCTCGTAGCCAAGCGCTAAAGACAGCGCAGTCCAGAGAATCTGAAAAGAGACATTTAAAAACATGTTAAAATTACTTTTATCTTAAGATAATATATAAATCAGGTGTCACGTTGTTGTTAAATTTGCCCACAGTGTGCAGTTTAATCCAACTTAAAAGATAGGATAGCTTACATCCCGGTAATGCTGTGACGGGATCTACGCAGGTAAAACCGCGGGGAACGGCTAGTATAGTTTTAAAAAGACCGTTTACACAAAATACAGCACATTCGAGAGATATGTAATTAAAAATTTAAATTGATTTAAAAAAGACGACTCACATAGTAAAATAAAACCATTATCTGCAGCTACCGTTTGATTGATTTGACTACCTCAATTTAGGTATAACTGACACGTCCCTCGCGTGTAAAGCGAACTAATTATCTGATTTGCCGAAAACGTGAGCTTGACGAAAAGCAACGTTTTTCTGTGCATGAACCGAGGTGACTGGTATTCCTAGTACGTCCGGTCTAACAAAGACCATTGGTTTCGTTTAGGCTCTCTATGTCCTTACGATTTCATCCGTAGCTTCAATCATAGACTAAGTGGACCACTTACATATATTATAGCTAAGACTTAAAAGTCCCATATAAAATATCAACTTTTAATTTTATTAAATAGTTTTGCTAAATCTTGTCAAAGGATATTCTAGCTTTCGAGTATACACATAAGAACTTAAGTAAACGCTACGAAATGCATAATAATATTATAGAATAAAAGATGTTCTGTCTCTGCTTTTTATTTATTAAAGAGAACAAATTAGAATTTTAGAGTCATCCATGTCTTTATATAAAGAATCGCCTGTTATCAAGATTTATGATTCAATTAATTACGAAACGTCTAATGTCAAACTAGATCACACCACCTATTTGGCAAGCGATCATTTAGCAATTCAAAATCAAATTCCCTATAATACGAACGCAACTGTGTCAATAACCTTGCGGGCTATAAAATAAATTTACATATAATTTGCTTAAAAAAATTATATTGTAGTCTTGTAGCGCTGAGATCGCGCAAATATCTACTTTGTAATTTAATCAACAAGGTAATTTATATTTATGTGGTAGGCACTAGCGGTGACCCATGGTTTGCCCTGTGTAGTCGGTCTCCGTAGCAAAATTAGGATAAGAAGTATCAATTTATCGATACATTGATCTAACTGTACCTATTCATAATTCAACCAGAACTCAACATAGTAAAAAGCGGCGAAAAAGAGTAACATCCATATATCCTTCTCAGAGTAAGAAAAACAGACTTTCTATATATGTATTTATTTCATACTTTTATATACCTTTTATATACATATGTTTGTATAATTTTCTTATGATTATCGCTACGTATACTTTATCTCTCTCTGAAACATCAAGAAGATCGATTCAATGCAATCTCTGAAAATAATTTTGATTATTAAATAAGTAATACCATTTGGAAAACCCAATAGTCCAAAGTCATAAATCTCTAGTCGTACGATATAGTCTTAAAATATAAAAGCCTTGTGCGTAAAGATCAGCCAATGACCCATGATGTCTGTTCATTGTTTAATTTGTCACGGGATTAAAACACTGGTTTGTATCTCTATAGCAATTTTTATGTAAGTACCTACTTAGATATATAAATAGATGGATTAGTATCTAATATTATTATGCTATATAAGTTTTTTTTTTTCGAGATTTATAATAGTTTTTTTTAAGAAAACCAAAACTGACTATGATTTAAATAATCAATTTTTGTTTAGTCTTAAAATATATATGCATATTTAAATGTGACTCAGACTGTTCTCTTGTTAATAAAAACTTGGTTAAACTTATATTTATGTAATATCTTTTGGTTTCATTTTACTAGCGGATTAGTTTTATACTAGCAGCTTATAGAGCACACACACCAACTATATGGTTATGTTTTAATTTGAATTGTATTTTTTTAAGTACATATTATAATTAATCGATTAACTGCAGTAGTAAAATATTCTACCCAGATCACGTTCGTTAAAAATAAAACGGCATTAATTGTCATCATTAATAGACAAAACTCAGTAAGAATGTCAAATGATGATCTTAGTTTGTTAGGACTAAGTAGGTTTTTATTCTAAATGCATGTCGCGTTTATGTTAAACGTGTTGGTGTTTTTGACTGACACCTGGTTATTTGTAATATTCAAGTTTCAAGGACTAATGACTTCTGGCTCAAAATATCAGGCTTCTTTAATGCAACGATACATTACATATGAACCAAATTACTACCATTTAACTATGTTTTCTGAATTGGTGGAATATCTGTTCTTTATGTATTAGATTCTGTTTGATATATGTAATTAGAACTGCACCATAAAATTAAGCGAAAAAGTCATTGTTAGACAGACAGTTGGTAGACGGACCGAAATTGAATAACTAAGACGAAAAAACCAATTCACATAAAACGATGAATATAACTATTATGCTAAAACCACGGAAAACCCAGAAAAACAATACATAAGTATCGCAAGAGTTATAAAGCATGTGATACGTATTTTTTTAATATATATATTTTTTTTTTAATAAGAAGAGGGGAGACGAGCTGGACGCACTCCTGATGGTAAGAGTAACGCCAGCCCATAGCCAATGCAGAGCTACCCGAAACTTTAAATAAATACTTACGTGTTATATTAAAAATATAAATATACGTTTATTCCATATTATTTAAGCCGGTATTATATGTCCATATCTAGACTAATTAATGATGCATCTAACGATCTTTACATAAACTCCTTGACAAAAAGGCAGATTTACAAGGTGAACGATCTACTTCAAACTGTAGTAGCATTTAAAGCATAACATTATTAGTAATACTTGGTCTATTAGTAAATGCCTTTTAGAGACTTAATGCCAGTTTAATTTTGTAACTATATTTTAATATGTGTGATTTATTTTCTGTTGAATTTAAAAAGTCAATGCTATAAACTGTTATTTTAAATTATGTTTCTATCTAAATGCCTAATCATAATTTCACCAAGAAATCACCCATAATTGTCAGACAAAAGCTTAAATGCAATTTAAAATTACTTACTTATATAATTTAGACTCTAGTAGATACCTAAATATTTTGTAACCGTGTACGAATACTTCGATTTCTCACGGTCAGCGAATACACTATTTTTGCTCATAAAAGGACGCACGTATATTTTATCATCAGTAGCAACCCACGTGTGCCAAACCACGCACGGATCATTTCCTGCGGTCATACGCCGGCGCAATTCTAATAAGTTGTCTATAACTCGCCAAGCTAGAAGACCGGTATTCCTGCTCGCATTACCTCCAAGTCCAACACCTACGCCTTTCATTCATAAACCTAGCTTTAGTTACCGATGTTGTAACATAGATGTAATTATTTTAATTCATATTGTCTGTGCAGTTTTATTTAGCCGCATTAAATCGGATTCTGTTTCTTTTAAATTTTTTTTAAAGTTACAAACTTTGGAACTTTCCGTTACCTAAAGTCAAAGTCAAAAGTATCTTTATTCAATTAGGCTACATAAAGTAACACTTTTGAATCGTCATAGTATTACAAAACATTTACCACCGGTTCGGAAGGCAGTTTCTACAGAGAAGAACTGGCAAGAAACTCTGATAGTCGCTCTTTTTAAAATAAAATACACATTACGTCAAAAAAAGGCTTGTTTTAACTTTGACGCTCAGAACAATTATTATCAATTTTCTGAAAAATTGTTTTGGCCTCAATAAACTTTAGAAATTTTATTTTTTTGTAGTTTCTTCGCGATCATCATTTTTGTTCGAAGATATTCGTACGTCATAACATAGTAATATTTAATTGAAAATAGAGATGCAATGAAAAAATAAACAAGAAAAACAAATGTTACAAACGAATGACTAGACGGTATACTTACTATATAGATAAATATTCAGTGACAAATTGTTTACTATACCTACGTAAGCTTTCGAACGGATCTGACTCAGAGTTAGACCTTACTTTACTTCCCGATAACCTAGAAATTTGAAATGGGCGCGCCTTTATGTTGAATAATAGAGAAATGATACACAAAAATACTCATTATTATTTGTTCGCTATTGGTTAATAGTACCTAGTAGTTTTAATTTTAAGTAGGAATATACAGTAGCCACCAAAAATGATGTCTTTGATGATATACCTATATATTACTGTCCTACGGCTTTATCATTTTCATAATTTCCATTCCTGTATTTACCCAGATAAAAAGTATCAAATGTGTTAGCGTCATTCCACAAACATGTCAAGGTACAATCTATCTGCAAGAAAAATTTCAGCCTAATCCATGGACAAGTTTTTTGGATAAAAGAGTTACAAACATCTTTTGCTACGTTTCTGTTTGTATGTGTTGCTTATAATGTTTTTAATTTGTATTTTAGTAGCAATAAACACTTTTTTAAATTTATTTTATTTATTTTTATTTTATCTTCACATATACACCTGTCATGAGTACGTTTGTCGTTACGTTTATCGTTCCATATTTAGCAATAGCAAGGTAACTTTTCAAAGTACGTTAAGTAATATAAAAAATACGCATTTGCACAACTATCTTTTAATCTACTATTGCTAAGAGAGATGCTTACTCACCCAGTGTTCATAACACAAGCCTCAATCATTCCTTATACGCGATAATTGATATGTCAGTGCCTTTTAGACCAAGGACTTGAGATAAAATGTTGTAAAATAAAATTATTAGAATTTTAATGACATTGCCATGATTGATGACTTTAATGAGTGTGCATATTGAATAAAATGTCTGAATACGGGAGATCAACAATATTTATAGTGGTTTATTGTAAATGAAATAAATTAAAATTATATAGGTATGTGTAATTAATCGTCCTTATTGATAAATTCTTAATGAGAAAGAAAATTAGTAACTCGTAATAGTACAATTCACTGATAAATTGTTCGAATTAATATTCATTGTGTTCGGGAGAGAAAGACCATTTCAAGACCAAGAGTCTTGAGAGAGAGAGAGACATTTGAGAGAATTTGATCTGCTTGTGTTTCTTTAAAATATATATTTATTTAAAACCCTATTATATATTATATTTTATTTATTTATTTATACTTTGTTACATAAGAATAACATAAAAATTAGTAGACAGTCTTAATCTATTATTAGTAACTGGCGGCCTTATCACTAGTATGTAATTTCTTCCAGGCAACCAATTGGAAAGATATTGAACAGGACAGAAATATAAGTAAAGCGGGTGGCAAAATGCAACTTATAACTGAAAAAACATAATAAACACATGTAGAAATAATACACATATACATACATAATATACAAACATACTTACATACATACTATAAACATAAATTTATATTCAAGACAAAGCTGAGTTAA
>DWAJ01002053.1:0-19139 GCA_018238005.1 Eurema mandarina | reverse complement strand
GGGTCAATAAATCCCCCACCGCCAATGGGGCCCAAAAGGACCCCGTTTCCACAAAATATAGACAAATTGTAACAACCTCGCGGGGCCCAATAAGACCCCGCCGTTTCAAAAGAAACCCACATGCAAAGCTAAACCCACATGCAAAGCTTTAACAACCTGTAATTGTTAGTTTATGTGTCCGTTCGTTTTCACGTGTTACCAGCCTAATGGGCAACAACTTGTTTGATGTATCTAGTACAAAATGGAATACAGATTTTGCACTTACCACGTGTTGGCTATAATCTTTAAGTTTGTTAGAACAGGACGTCTGTATGACGTGTCAAGTTAATAAAGTTGTCAAGGAATTATATAGGTACAATAAGAAGTGCTTATGAGTTCTGAATTCTCTTTTGATGTTAAGATTATGTATTTACAGTGATATTGTATTCGTGTAGCCAAGCAGTGCAACCAAAGGGCAAGAAAATATGAGAAGGTTGCGATGTGAAAAAAATGCATTACGGCAGAACTCTACGGCTAATAAATAAGGTTAAATAACAATAATAATAGATACCACATCCATGCCTTGCTAGTTAAAAGAGAACTCAAATTTATGAACAAAAACCATATATATCAACACAATCAAGATTTCAGTATTAGAAAATTCATAATAATATTAACTTCAGGTACTCAAACTTAGTTCCGATAAGGGCCTTTTAATGAAACCATGGCAATGTAATTAGCATTAAGGGGTTATAATGAATTCGCCTAAGCAGTTTCTTCTCTTTATTGTTAGTAGGGCTTATAAGATATTATCTCCGTAGAAGACACGGAGGGTCAACGAAACCCCTCTTGCCTGGAGTGCCATTCTCATAAAAAGAGGTCACGGCAAAAAATGAACAAGAACATTATGTAAAACTTTATGTAGGTACCTCACAAAATATATTGGATTTTTATTGATAAAGTATCTGTAATGGGCTTTCTCGTGCGCCTACGAGGCACTTTTATTATTAGAAATTTAAGTCGGCCGAAGTTTGATACGATCAGAGTGATTGCCGTAAAATTTGTCCTTGGAATATTTGCCTAATATATATTTAATATATTTTGCAGTACATTATCTGAAGTAAAACTAAACAAATAAATGCTTCTTTTATAATTAGGTGTAACATTATTTTTTAGTAATTGCAACTGTTATGTGCCCATTATAAAATATTTTGATGAACACAAAATTAGTTGAAGAAAACTTAAATAAATTGAGGCAAGGTATAATTACAATCCATATTTTATTATTAAGAAGTAAAGAAATCCTAAACTGAAAACTTTAAAAGGGGTAGAGAATAGTGCATAGAATAGTGTGTAGTGTGATTAGTTAGTATTGTGTTGGAAAAAAGTAACCCTTAGAAATCACTGAAACGTAAACTATACTAATATTATAAAGAAGTAAAGTTCGTGTCTTTGTTAAATTGTAAGGAGTAATTTCGTGATCTACTGAACCGATTTTAAAAATTCTTTCACCAATAGAGAGCCACATTATTGCTGAGTGTCATTGGCAATATAAATAACCCGAAAAGGATAATTATCATTATGCATAACGAAGTGGGCACGAGTCAGCTAGTTTTAAATAAATATTTGTAAATATATATTTCTAAAGATCGATATCTGTTATCGATGCTCAAGTCATTTTTTCCTTAGTTTATAAGTTACCTACCAATATAGATTGTGAGCAACCATGTACGCGTGAGGCATATGCACGATATATATTTTTTTTTATTTAGATAAAATTAACTGAACTGTTTTTAAGCAATTTTCATGAATCATCATCAGAAAAGCACTAAAGAACTATGACCATTAACTATACTATCAACATGTTGGTTAAAAATTACGTTAGCTAGTCGTAGTTTAAACAAAACACATTTGAAACTTATATATTAAAATTCTATTTAGGTAATTTCTTTGTCTCGTCTACGTCTGAATCTCCCACACACAGGTTTAGATAAATATAATTATATTTGATGTAGTCTTTTCTTTTTGACCTTTCTGTTCTCTTGAACACAGTAAAATGCTTTGTTAAATGTCTTTATAAGTCTTCATTCTTGAAGGTCGTTATATTTTCAATTCATTTACAAAAATGATTAGTTATTATATTTAACTCCTATTAGTTATAGATATTAGTTACATATAGTATTTTTACAATATAAATGTGCACGATTTTTACCGCCTTTTACCTTACCTTACCTTCAACTTGGATTTTATTTTCATATTATAAGGACAAACAAGAGCAATAAATAGATCTTATATAGAGCTTATTAAGAAATATATAATGACTAATAAATTTTAAGCTTTAAATCATTTGACGTGTTCATTAACTTCTGTAAACTGTACATATGCCAATAATTGCAAGCATAAAAATAATAATGAATCTGACCTCAATCCTATGGTGAATTAAACAATTATCGGCTCATTTATGCGGTCATTCTGCCGAGAGAGTACTCGTCTCCCAAGCATGTTATAAATTATTGAGGAATATAAATTAATATATATAGCTTATGAGTCTGTAAGAGCACAAGAATCTTTCAAACTATTTATCGTGTTTTAAAAAATATTTTTTGATATGGCTACATTTATAAATAGCCTTTACATTTCGAAAAATATTTTGAAATTCGTGGTTTCAAAGATTCTCGTATAAATACGAAATCGATTATTATATGTTTATAGTATGTTAATACGTCTGTCCCTTAAGGATAGACATGCTTAGATCTAAAAACTATCCAACGAATTTGGATAAGCGTTTTTAATACATAGAATGATCCAATTCCGTGTGTTAAAATTAACTATTCGTGGCTGATTTAATAGAGCTAATACATTTTTTATACATTTTATGTTGTAAAATATTGTTAACGATTTTAAATAGTTATAAGTACCCTTACAGACACGTTCGAAGACGGAGTGGATCCTTATTATAAACATTCATATAAAAACGTAATACGGAGTTCCTGTAATTAGCTCGTTCGAAATTACATAATCTATATCTGAAGATAAACCCAACAGCATATGAATACAAATCGATTAATTACAAAATCCATGGGCTATTTTCGTGGTTCGCTTTACTGAGGTCGCGGCCTGCATTAAAGTGAATAAGTATTTATTTTATAGGTCAGTAGTTTTATTACACCATTACATTTCTATTTCTGTTTACGTTTGAAGCCAGGTGGGGAGATAAACGTGTTATTAGTGAAATATGGTTGAGGTTTATCAACACACCGTCCAAATACTGATTATGTAATAGTGATTCATTTCGGTCATACATGTAAAAGAGGGACGTTATTTCTGACTGTATTTCATAGATTCACTTGGCTAAAGATTTACATAAAACTGTTGCAACCGTCATACAGATCATTGAGCAACCCCTTTTTTGAAGTCGGTTAAAGATATAATACATACTTATGTGTCTATCTGCCAGGCAAAAACATAGTTTGGTATTTGCGTGTTAAATGTTATGCTTACTCTTAAGCTATATTATATGCTTTCGTCGTCGTCGTCGTCGTCTCAGCCGTAGGACGTCCACTGCTGGACATGGGCCTCCCCCTTGGACCTCCACACATACCGGTCGGAGGCAACCTGCATCCAGCGTCTTCCTTATATGCTTTACCATACCAAGACCGACTCAAATAACGTTATTTTGTATTGGAAAATAATGTTTAAAATCGATTCAGAACGTAAGCTTACAAATTTTAACTCTTTTTAATTTTAGTTCACATTAAATACAAACAAAAATTAATTTTTTTATGAATGTGGTAACTGGTTCTATAGCTGCCCTTTTTGGTAAGTTGAGAAAATATTATAAAGCACTTCGCTATTTGTAAAAATACTAACTGACTTTCAGATTCGTACTCAAATAGTATTCTTTAACTTAGGTTATTTTAGTTACCTCATTAAAGGAAAGAAAAGCATGAAAGAAATGTCTTTCTGTAGAGATTCACTACGCATACAAGATATGCAAACATAAAGGTTGAAACATGTACGTGCAGTTTTTAAATTAATTAAAGTCATGTATGTGTATTCACGTAATTTTCTTTAGAAATAGGTAATGTAAAAAGAGTTTAATCTAAGCGATCCCGCCGGCAACGGTGTGACACTGCGAGCTGACTTCATATAGTGATGCGATGTAATGGAAAAATAATTATTAGTTTTATAAATTTGAAACTTTTCTTGAAAGAAGCTTCATAGCGGATAAGGATTGATGCGTTTTTGGATGTTATTGCATCTTTTTTAGTTATATTAATATATATTTTTAATTATTTTATTTACCTACACAACTGAATATGCTTAAAACAACGCCATCTAGTCTCAAATGAAGTTAATTGATTAATTACCTTCATAGTTTCTTTACCGTCTCTTTTAATGTTGCTAATTCTTAATTTTTTAATTTTTTTTTAGTATTTGTACTATTATTTGTAAATAGATTGTTAATATTTTAAGACTTAATTCATTTACGACATATAAATACTTTTTGCGTTTCCATATTACATTGATTCTAAACATTTTAAATTATTAAAAAAAAACAAAATTTTAAATCACCCTAAACATCGATAATAATTAATTCAATTTATCGATAGTGTCCCATCACTAGCTCGTAGCATGCCAGATAACTGAGACAAAGAAAGATTGTTAGCGTACTCGCGTTGAAAAATGGTACCAGCTGACTTTAGTTTTAATATTAATTTAAATATCAAATGGATTCGGCTAACCAACCTCGTCTTTATGTGACAACTGTGACATTTATCATATTTTACTTTAAAATACAAAATTATATTAAAGTTGGAAGAATAAATGAAACACATAATTATGGATGTACTATTCTTTTATGCACATTTAATTTCAAGACTTTAAATAAAGAAAACTGTAATATGACATTGATTTGTTTACTTTTGTAAGTATTTTTTTTTATTGAGCCGCCTCATTAGCATAGATTTTAACCATTTTACCCTTTTGTTATTTCACTCTAGGGAGCGAATTTTCTTTCTTACGTTATATTATTTAACTGACAATAATTAAGTATGTTTATAAATATACTATATAGATTCATAAGTTATTGAAAAAAAAATATTTAAATTTTTGTTTCAATTACTCATCGCAACAAAGAAAATAATAACAACATTCTATTACTAACATAAACACTAGAACCAAACAAACCTCAAATAGTCGTATATAAATTGTAATCACTAATTAAGAAGCATGTACGTTTCCAAACGAGTTAATTTTAAACTTTAAACCAATTACCGTTTTAAGTTGGAAAAAGCGTATTTGCAGCGAACAAAGCCGGGCACTTAACGAGTAAACACTAACAAATGAGCTAAAACTACGGTTAATTGATAAAATTGTTTAAATGTGTTACGTGCTTTTTATTGTGTGTTCTTGAACATTTTGTTTTAAAGGAAATTTGTTGTTTTGGACTCCAGTATAGTATATTTTTGTTATTGAAGTGAGGTTTATTTTAGGGTAGAGGGATCAAATTTTTGGTAAATCGGTTCGATGAGTTCTAAATACACATCATCTTTTCTATGTAGTCTTGGAATTATTATCTCTTTATTATAGCAATAGGATACTATCTGTGAAAATATCTCTGCAATCGACTCTATGAAAGATTTAGAGATACATTTACATAGTATAAAGTCTTGTTTTGTCTCTTAATAGGTATGCCATATAAACCTTTAAAACTACGCAACCATTTTTTTTAGTTTTTTATGAAATAGAGTGATTCAAGAGGAAGCTTTTGTGTATAATACATGCATAATATGCACGTGCAACACAGGCGCTGATCGCTAGATTTTATAACAAAAGTAACACAGCATGCGTGATTGCAAAATCAAAACATTTCCTATTTTAACGAACCGTAAATCTTACAAATCATACCGCCCCAAAAATATGGAAAATATCAGATTCATATCGGTTTTACAAGTGGCGATACAAAATTTTATTAGACCAATAAATGGCGGAATTTTAACTGCGTTTTGTACTTTATGGGTTTTGTTTATGGTGTATTTATACCTCGATATTTTTGGCCGGACCAGTTATTGCTCTATTTCTTCGGGGTGTTTCGAAAGTCGTGCGGTTTTTTAACGATGTTATTATTATTAGGTATAAGTATATAGTAACGGTTATACGGTACGGTATCGGTAATTCAAAAACTGTATATTAATATTTTTACGGTAAGTTGTGTTTGTTTGTCCTTCTTTTTCTTCTTTGCGATCTATCGTTATTATAATACATATCATGTACATAATATCAGAATGCTTAAAGTTTTATATGTAATACAGCACTGTAATTATTATGTAAATATATTATGAATCCTATAATAAGTTTATACGTAAAATTAATCTAAAATATTGTTACATTCGAATCAATACGTTACCAAGCCCTTTAAAAGTTTCATTAAATTTTTGTACAAAACAACCTTATTTTTTACTTTTAATACGTTATTACAAATATTAAACAAATGTTTAGCTTAATTATAGTAAAAATCAGAGCGGTGTATTCCAAATCAGATAACAGAATAAATACTTGAACCTTATCCCGACGCCTATCTAGACCTTGTTAGGGTTTACTGCTCAAGTGCTAATAAATCTAGTTCAATATTTTTAGCCGGCTCGAAGGACCAAAAACGGTCGGAAGGGCCTGGGTTATTTACTACAATGCTCGTAACTTTTCGCTTTTTTCCAAATAAAATAGGTGAGCTAATATTTTATTTTATAGGAAAAATATACGAATAAAATTACAATTTTGTTTAAGATAGAAACATTGTCTTACACAGCCTACATTAAAGCGGTTGTTGAATTTACTATCTATTGACATTTAAATCACAGCATAAAATTCTTTGAACATTACATAATATAAATATAAGCTCAAGAATTTAAATCGTTTTTGGAATTAAAAGTTCCAATATAATTTACAAACTAATTTTCGTACGGCAATATCGTTAACATCCTCCCAGTAAGGATGGCAATAATCGTTATCATTTTTAACATTTACTGCCCTTAATACGTTTAAAACTAAATTGAAGGGTTATATACCTGCGTAACTGTAAAATTTATCAAAACACGACTCTAAATAATTTTTAAATAGTCCACGCATTAAAAATGTATGAGCGGCCCCTAAAAAACACTGGGGATTTTTTAAAAAGGCAACATTGTAATTATTTTTGGCTTTTCGAGTATTAAAAAGATTAACGGTAATTAGACAGGCTGTTTTAAATTCAGAAGCGAGATAAACACGCGTTTTTTATTGTGATTGTTATCATTTGGACGATTACAAGTTATGAGCTGTTTGTCTTTTTTTAATCACAAATTTTACTGAAGAAATGTTTTATATTATTGTATCTTAAATCACAATAACCAAACGCTTAGTTAACTTATAAATAATAGGATATATGTAAGTCTCTTGTATCACGTATGACTATATAATTTCATATTGTTAAAGACAATTAAATCACTTTGGCGATAACTTAAATCATAAAAATTCCGATATTTATATTTCAGATTTGTTTGTGTTGAAATATATTTGTAAATACCCACATTTGGATACTTTAATGCGAGTTCCAGTCAATATTTTTATTAGCCTATTATAATTCGCTCAGGAGATACGTAGCATATTTTTTATTATCTATATTTCCTAACAGCGTACACAAACCATTGATTGTGAACAACAGTCAACATTTTTTACTAACACTTTTTTTAACATAGCTAGATATGATTATAGACAGATTGTATAGATTCTGACACCATAAGCCCGCGTCATCTCATCACTTGCGCCGCTCCTCGCGAGTCCTAGAAACTCGCATTCATTTGTCAAAGTCAAGATAGATTTATTAGCATTATGTTGGCCGGGTAACCTAACACCTAGACTGGGCCTTGAATACGTAATCCGCCCTTGGAACTCTTGTTTTCAAGCCTTGTCTGACTGTAGGAAGTGAAAAACATGTTTGTATGAAAGTAAGGGATGTGTAAATTACTTTTTTAATTTTCCTTTTTTTATAAGCTTCGTTATTTTCAACCGGTTTGGGATTTTGTTTTTACCAAATATTTTGTTTACGAGTGCTATTAATTATGTAATGTGTGTAATTATTTTATGAGTAAATGTTAGTATAATTAGTACAATACAGCTGTGTTGTATATTTCTTAAAGGTATTGTTATAAAATAAATTAATGAATATTTTCAGGACATTTATACACAGCGCCGTCTAGTTCCAAGATAAGCCGAAGCTTGTGTTATGGCAACTTGTAGATAACGGAATGAATTCCATATACATACTTTTCTTTTGTAAATACATACATACAATACATAGCATCAGGATTCAGGATCATTGTAATCAGGATTACCCCAATTTCTGTATAAAGTTAAAAAAAGAATGCAAAAGAAACCGTTAAACCAATACACAACTCGGATATCGAGAATCTGACACTAAAAATCACGTCGGCTCAGCTGAAGCCGGCTGAAATAAAGCCGAGTGACAAAGCCGGCTGACGTGCGTGACTTCATTGCGTTTGACAACTTGTAATTGCTACAAATAAGCAGTTATGCGGAGTCAAAGAGCGTGTGACGTCAGGCCTTTTATGTTTACATTCAATATTTCGAAGCTTTCGCTGTGGACGGGGCTTTGATTGTTGAAAAGGATTTTACGAATGTTATTTTTATATAAATAAAATGAAGATATCTACTATTAAAATGGTTGTCAGCTTAATGACTAAGAAACCTTATATTATTTTTTATGAAAATAATATTAACATATTTATTATTTTAAGTGTAATTGATGTCTAGGAACTTTAAAGTTTCGTCGTGTCATACAAACTGTTAGATGTATTGATTCCAATTTTATGGAAACGTAAATATAAATAAATAAAAAAACCTTATTTGACAAAAAAACATACAGAAAAGGACTACATTAAAAAAACACAATTCAGGGCGGCCTCATCACTAGGAAGCGATATCTTCCAGGCAACCAAAACAAGGCGTTAAGAAAAAGTTAAATATAATATAATACCACAAACTATAATACAAACAAAATAATTGCTTGCTATTTTTGCACTGAATTTTTGAGGATTACTTACATATGTATAACTTTCTGTCATTTTACATCATTAAAACACGTAGTTTAGGTACTTAATATTAATCACATATACCTACACGTAAATAAACTACCATTTTTAAGGTTATAGTAATAAAATAAGGATCAATCAATTGAGTCAAGAAGTTTTAAATCGCGCCCATTTCATTAGTAAAGGATTGCGATCCATCTACGTGTCAAAGATTGAACCCCGGGGGCTTGGGCTGAAGTGCAAATGAATTGGTAAATACATCAATCAATTTACAATTCGACAACTTTGTCAAATACAGACAAGTTCTTTAGTACGTTGATATAAGGTTTAAAATTACTTACGCGTTAAGGTAAATGACGGAAATAGGTAAACTAATATTAGTTTCCAATAGTTTAAAATTGTTTAATTGCCTAATTTCAAGTTGTAGGTCGGATGGATATACAGTTATTTTTGCTTGGTTTGATAAACACATAAAAACGTAATTAATTAGAACGATCATTATTTCTCTCTCATTATAATCCATGAACAACATCATTAACATACGTAATCATAGGAATTATAATTTTTTCTTTCTCATCTTTAATTTCTTGTACTCTTGCAATCTGTTTTTCAACCATAACTCACATATCATTATGACCATTAAATTTAATAACAAGAGCTAAAAAAATGTACGAAATTCGCTTTATCACAAACTCAAAATTTAGGAACACCATTACCTAAAAAACTGATTACTTATACAAATTCAATAACCAACCCACATGACGATAATGGCCACTTTCTCCGCTAAGCCAGGTATTAAAATTTCCCCAGACACCAGGGTATTAGGGCAAAACATCATTATAACAATTTCGTACATGGCATCAATCGCCACTGAGGGTAGGGTAGGCTCAAGGGCAACTGCGACCGACAGTTTTACAGCTTTGCCTAAAGAATTGCGCATTTATTATTTTTATTTGCCACGGTCTATTGTGCGAGGTTTTTCCGTTGGCCGATATCTTGTGACTGCGGGGTTCGGACGTTAGAGCGCGTATTTCATGCGCCATTTTGATTTTTTGAGAACGTACATAATTATAATTAGTATAAGTTGTGAGTTCACTGTTAAGTTACATCAGTTAAGATATGTACGTTTAAAATTAAAGGAATATTTAAATTTTAGATAGTTGTGAATGGTAATATTAGCAAGGCGTTTAAATCTTAATCATTGAAAAAACATACTGTTTTATGTATTTTGTAGATATTAAAATTACATAAGGAATTAATGTTTCTTGATTCCATTATGGAAAAAAGGAACTAATTAAAGAGGTTATAATATTTATTTTCCTCAATCAAGCCGTTTGGCAAAGGCCCTTTTGTTTTCTAATACGCATCTGTTCAAACCTTTTAATTCTATTTTTAGCCAATAACGTTGATTATCGTACACCAAAGGAATATATAAACAATAATATTTAGTCAATATACGCCGGCGGTTAGGCCAAGCCGTCAATATTTGAGGAGCTCAAACAACGCACTTGCTTCAAAGGAAAGTCTACTGTGGCTTCCAATAGAAACGTATGTATGGAATACCTTATACCTGTAATTAAGGAATATACGCAATAACTACTACTACAAATAAGACTAATCTTATTTGTAGTAGTACTTATTGCGTATATTATAGACCTCTAAAAATATAATAATTGTTAAAATAAAATGTTTAAGTAAATATCAAATATCACAATACTTGTAATTATTTATATTTTAAATTAAATAGACAGACACAATTGTTAGCATAATTTATAGTTATTATTAAATGTACCCATCTTTTTTAAAAATAATTTCCACAAAAGCTTAACAGTTAAAACCATTTAAAATTTTTTGTCTGTATGTATACAGTATGTATACTTGTATTGTCTATAATTATGTATTTAATACATATATTTATTTTATTTTATTTTTTAATGTTGCACTTCGCCACCGTTTTAAATATATTGTTATTATATGATTTTTCATGTATTTGGTTGCCTGGTAGAAATCACTTTTAACTGATAAGACTGTTTAATATTGTAATATCTATATTGTAACAAAGGATAAATAATGACATATCTGTAAATTAACCTCCATATACTTATTAAAGAAGAACAATAACAAAATATTAGTAAAAATAACGTTAAAACTGTGAATCGCAATCCTTGAACCTGGGATAACCAATCCTCTGGCCTGTGAATGATTTATGCGACCACTTTATTCTTTGTAATATTACATTCTCTGCGGGAAACGTTTAATCCGAGTTATTTTCACATTCATACAGTTTTTATTGCTGCCTAAATCGATCTGGCCAATAGGGTTCTTACTATGTGCATTCTTTCATTTTGGAGATAAAATTTTCCGAGTAACTGTAGTAGAAATAGGCAAACGTTGCCTTTGGGATATAGTAACTTTGTCTATATATTATGTGTCTATGTTATTGATTTGTGCTCTAGTTGCCATAAACAACAATTTTAACCATTAAATTTAAGAAAAAAAAATCAAGTCCAAATTGGTTAGATGAAACTGACTAGGTTAAAATAATCATTCAAAAAGATACGTATCTTATATACATATTACAAATAATTACATGAATATAAAACTATACAAAATTGCAACAAATTTTAATAATTCCCATTATTTTACAGGACGAATATATGTGAAAACGTGCGTCAACCACACCGCTGAAAAGAACAATTTCTCGGGTGACAGCACCTTTACGTTTCCCGCCAAATCCTCTGTCAACTGTCATCGTACACTCACCCGCCATATTGCTTTACCCGAAGCTATAAAAAGGTTTTAATGTGTTTTTAAAATATTGTTTTGTTTTTGGTAAAATGTAACTTATACGACCCAATACTTACGTACGCAATTATGCCTGTAATTATGTAATTATAGCAATTATAAACAAAAAAATAGTGCCATTTGTTTGTTACAATTTAAAATATAATTTCCCAAATAGAATATAATTTAATAGTTTAATAAATAAGATACAGTCCATAGCCGACTATTATCTAAACACATAGATACCCATTAGGTTATCATATATCACAAATGACAGTAGCCGACGAAACGCAGCAATTATACCGGCGAAACTTCTTACAAGATTTATTTCGTACGCCAAAAACGGTACTATATCAACGGGAGTAAGGCTTTAATTCAGTGTGTCTAATTCGCGAAAAGCATTGCCAAGATTTCGTTGATAGCTAAAACAACGGGTTTGAACGACCAGCTTGGTATGGACTCTCGTATTAAAGTTTGTCGAGTCTTCGATTCGCAAGTGGTTTGACTCGAAGGACCATTTTATGCTGGTTGTGCCGGCCACCCGCGACGACCTCCCAGTCGTAGTGAGTCACTAAGAGCAAGGAAGCTCACTGTATGAAAATAATCAGATGTTCGCGACGCTATTGTTGGAAATATTATTGCGAAACGGGACACAGGACACGTGCAAATGATACCATGTTGATCTTCGTATCAGTGTGGTAACGTCTCATGTTTAGAACTGACGGAAAGATGCCCTATTGTGTCAACTTTATAATAAAGAAATATTATAATTTGCACATTCCGTTTCAAGCAAATTGAGGATGTTCTGAATGCACCTTTAAATGTATTTTTTTTTACTAAATACGATGTGTAAAGTCCCCTTATTCTTGTACCTAACATTTTAAGTTATATTATATCAATTGTTTTTCTTATATTTTAGAAAATTTGTACAATAAGTATGTCAAAGGGCCGTATGAATGGATTAATCGTTAAAAGTTTCACTGCAGTATTTATTTTTAAAAATCGACTATAATAAGAAAAAAAAGCGCAGTAAACAAATCCAAGCCTCGTAACTATTAAATTATAAGTTAGCCTCTAGTATTCACGTAAAAAAAAAATTACAGTTTTTCATATCTATCAGAACATGCGGTCAAATATCCCACCCCAGCTATTGTAACAATTGACTCGTTTCCTAGAATGGCGATTGATTTACTACAATTTTAATGTCCCTGCATCGATAAGGATAGATTAAATAAAACCTAGCACGCGACTGCACCACAGAGTATACAAAAGTGTTTGAGTTGCGACTCTTTAATAGTTTATGCTAGATCGATAGCCTAGAATTAGAATAAATAGTCAACTACACTAGAATAGAACCCATTGCTACAAAAAATAACTAACAATACATTAGAACGAAAGTTAAATGTTATGCTAGGTTTACACGCGTGCCACGCAGCCCGGGAAGCAGCCTGGCAAGCAGCATGGCGAGTAGCCTGGAGTGGAGCACGCCAAACAAGCTGTACACACGCGCGCATCTTTTGATGTGCCAAAAAACCAACTCTCGTCGGGTTCACGGCAAGTACACGCACGTGAACATTCAAACAGTCGAACAGCCCGTTCACACGCTCGTGCTTGTTTGTGCCCGTTGAAGGTCGTTTTGAACGCGAGCGTGTAAACGCGGTATAAATTTTTTAAAATATGTTATCGTATCGTAAGTCTCCTCAGTCTACTTTTACAGTCGATGTCACTTTTGGTGAAGTGGTCTTTGTCATCTCTTAGATATTGGTGGTGACCACCAAAAACGCTTCCATTCTTCCCTATCAGCCAAGATCCTTGTGAAATCGGATAGTTTTTAATTTTATCAGGTCGGTTCACCTAATAGGTGATATTCAACCTTACCTTATCCAAATTTAGCGTTAAGCGATTTTCTATAAATTTTAGGAACTAACAAGACGCTATATTTTATAGATATCGACGTATTTATTTGAATTAAAAACTCCGCTTATGACTAGAAATATTGTAAAATAATGTTTAACAAAAAAGGGCACGTGAAACAGACAAACATATTATATAGATATATATTTTTTTTATTAATACAAGGTTGTCCATCAATCTTTACAGTAATAGTAAATGCACTATAAAATAAAATTAATAAAAAGTAGAAAAACTTATCGTAAAGATATTACAGGACAACACAACATGCACAATACAATTACTATCTATATTTTATATATCATCATTAACCTTTTCATTTTCGTCAAATCAATAATATTCAAAAAACAAGCAGAAATATAGTATCAAAAACATATGACAGAAATCTCTAAAACGCATTTCAAGAGGAGCACTACCATCGTGTAATGAAAACTCCTTCGTAATTAGATATTCCATCATATATCTTGAGATACAACTTCCCGTGCGAGGAGGAAGCTGCTTCATTTCCGTCTTCCTGTTTATCAGACTACCTTCCATGGCCTGAAACATGTAAACACTTTAGTGCTTATATTATAAAACATAACTATTTCAAAGACCAAATCAAAATACAAAATAATATATGAACTAGATAATTTCGTTTATTCAGTTTATTAACATGACTAAGTCTTAAGAATTAAATTTGGTAGCTATAGCTATGAAGTATGTAGACCCAGCACTGTATGTAAAATTTTAAGAACATTGCTATTTCTTAAAGGTCGACAAAACACCAGTACTGCTCTAGAATGTATAAGCGACTTACTTCCAATCGGATGATATGCTATTGTTTAATTCAATTTGAATTAAAATAATCATTATAACGGAATTAAGTAAAAGATGATTACAGGATTTAAAAATAGATATGACTTGCTTTAGCTAAGCTACAATAAACTTTTCTTAGAAAAAAATTAAGTTCACTTATACACGCATTTACCTACAAGTTATATTATATACAAAATATAGGTCAAACCCCATACAAAAATACATTTGTAACATTCTGGATCTGGGTATACACAAATACAAAAGTTGATTAACATCCTTCAACTTAAAACCTGCATACATTAATAAAATTTATTAAAAAAATATTTAACTGTTCATAGCGAAGTACCTACTATTTTTTTCCTATCGTCACTTTGAATGTGTTATTCAAGCTTCATAGATAGTACTGTTTAAGAAAATATAAAAACAAATAGTAATGATGAATCATCCTGCAATACTTTCTATTTGTTGTAATGATTCACTGCATTAGTAACGTTGGCACTCCTAATAAAAACTTATTGAATCACCCTTTCATTGCTATTTAGATCATGTTGTCATCATTTTGTACAATGTTGGTATAATTATTACAATATCTGGCTACTTATTAAAGTTATAGATAAAATTAAATATTAGGAAAAATTAAATTTTAGAATAGATCTTATGATTTCTTATCTTTATCTACGTAAAGGAAAGTACTACGAAACCCAACTATCAAAACTATAAGGAAGAGTAATAATGAATGAGTTAAAAGAGGATGGAAACAGAAAAATAGGCATATATAAAGATTATCTGAACTTTAAGGAAAATAAATTTAGCTAAGCCGCTGTTATCTGTAATTTACAAAACATCTTAGTATTATATTGGTCATTATGTACTAGCAATGAAAACTGTTGGGTAACGTTAAATGTTTGAAACCCTCAAATTGTTACATTACACGATCGGCCGCTATAGCAGGGGGGTATAAAGCCTGTTAGGGTCTCATTAGCCGCGGGCCGAAGTCGAGGCGTCGCTGTTTTACGATCACAGCCCTCAAGTGGTATAGGGATTTTTACAAGCTAGGCATGGGCTTAGTCGATATTCCAAATTTAATTTTTTTATATTAATGATTCGAATTTCAAACACCGTTGATACTTTTTTTTATAACATAGGAGGCAAACGAGCAGGCGAGCCACCTGATGGAAAGTGGTCATCATCGCCCATGAACACATGCATAGCTTAACAGCTCTAGAGTGGGTTGCCGACCCTTTCTTGTGATGATTGTTCCAATTCAAGGAGTAATGCTGGATTATCTATTATAATATGAACATGTATAAAGATTTTGTTATTATAATTGAAATGATATCAAACAAAAGTACTACTAATTTAATATAAATGAAAACTATATTTTAAGGCTTGTGAAGGTCTTATTAGCCTCTGGCGTGTGGAGGCGTTGTAGTGTGCAACCAAAACCCGCAGACAAATATTTAAAATTATTGTATTTAGAGTAAGGTTTTATTATTATAGAGTTCTTAAGAGTCCCTTTTGATTGATTTTTTATTTATTATAAGTGACTATTTTTTTCATATTTCGAAAATATAAGAAATTATCTACCTTTTATGTTCTTATTATACAAAATTCAGCAAAATTCATTGAGTGGTTCTTGCGTGAAAGATCAAACAATATACTTGTAGGTAATCTTACCAACTTTTGCGGTTATAATGTTAGTAGCATTATATTTTTTTCTGTGGGGGTCGCGGAAGAGTCTTTGAATGTGCCCGGAACCCCCACTGGTTGCGCTGGAACGGAACACTGAGGGGTTTTGGTGTCGGTAGAAGTCCGACATAACTCATGATACTTTCTTCGACATCCTTTGATGATGGGTATCTTATAAGGATTGCCCTTCAAAAAAGGATGATATTGTTTTTAATAATTATATTATTATGACGATATATCTACGGCACATGCCTACAACTGGCATGGATTAAGTCATTAATGCAATATTACTGTGTTGCTGTTTCTGACCAGTTTCCCCGTAATAACAATAAAAATTATATCTACCTATAAATGTTTTATTTCACGCAAAAATGTACGTAATTTAAACATGTTTAAGTTATAATAAATGAATTGTGGTATGAACTTTGAAGTACCTTGTTCCTATTATCTATAATTATATATTATAAAAAGGGTTCGCTACAGCAGTTATAACGCGAGATCGGCTAGACCAATTTTAATGGTTTTTGGTTTGCAGGATTTGTCCCCGCCCCAATAGCAGAATACATCTTAAAAATAATGAAAACTTTATAAGGGTCTTATATGAAAGTCCACGCGAGTGAAGCCACCCAAAACAAGGGAGTTAGTTTTAAAATAAGTATTTTCTACGACATTCCTGAAATACCTCACAACGATAAACATCATCATATTTCGACGCCTTGGTAAACAAATCGAACTAATAGATAATTAAGGCTTTTCCTGCTACGCGCCCCTGCTAGTATTATAATAAATTTAAAGTCTTTTAGTGTTAGTGTTAGTTGAATATAAATTACATAAGATCATTTTATTGTGTGTTTTGTGACTTAGCTGAATTACTTTTTGGTCTTTGTCCTTATACTGAAGTGAAACCATTGTAATTTCATTCTCGCAGTATCTAAAGGCGATATATCCATTTAAATAATGATCGTTAATTTTGATAGTCCATAAAATCGAGTTTTGCAATTCTGCATAAACATTTAAGATCTCAGTCAGACAGGTTTTTATTTATTCGAGACAATGTAAGGGATAACTCGACTTTGGATTTTGAACCTTTATTACCTATTACATAAGGTATAAACTTGCGTTATAACAAGTGCATTGTTCTAAGCTAAAAGTAATGAACTTTATATGGTGCATAGGTCATAACGCTTTTTCACACGTCTTAAATTTAACTAATTATTTTTTGTACTCAACAATACAAATTATACTGCCCATTATAGAATCTTTGAAATTCTATAAGTCGTTAAAATTCCATTTAGATCGCTGTTATTTTAAAATTACACTTGAAGTATGTTTTAGAAGATTTAGTAGACTTCAAAGTATTAGAAACTAAAATATAGATATAGTGAATTTTAATAAATTATTTGTTGCTATTACTTATAGGAAATTTATATGCGCCTCGTTTCTCTAACCAATCCACATTTACTTATTATATTCAGGTTAAAATATAACCTTAGACATTAACAAATACTTCTCTATCTAATCCATCGTTAAAATAATCTTAATTTTTTTTTATTATTAAGGCGGTACCGCTACAAAGTTACACTCAATATAGTAAATAATAACTTAACCAAAATAGCATAAGTAAAAATCCTAACAGTTTATCACAATATAACAAGCGTTAATAGTAACTTATATTTAGGAAGCATTCAACGTTAAATAACGGACACAAAGCACAAAAAGCTCATGTAAAGAGGCTTTCAACGAGACTTTAAATCGAGGGCTTATTTAAAACTCAATATGGCCACTGAATTAACGCTAGCTACAGCTGAATAATGTAGAGTCGGCTCATATATTTTTATTTGTAACATTCTATTGTAGAACCTTCTAGCTAGGATATTTCAATTACGACCAAGCTGTTGGCTTAGTGTGGATACGGTTTTTTTATTTATTAATTATTTCATAAATATAGTAAAACATACACACCAATGCATTAAAATATAGACCCTAATGGTGGGCCTTTGGATATAAGATGTTTCTTTCAGGCAACTTTAAACCAAAACCATTTTTAATAGAATAGTGTGTTCGCGTGATCAACATGAACAGACTCAAAGGTAAGCGTAATTATGAAAAATTAATTAATAGAAATGAGTAAACATAAACCTTTAACACCACTTCAAGTAACAAGTACTTACGTGATGAAGATGAACTCAAACTATATTGGGAAATAGAAAAAAATAAAGTTAAAAAAATGCATCTATCGTAAGCAACTTGGTTAAAATAAAAATGGCTGCTTTAATAAGCTGTCGAGAATCCTTATATCGTACCTGAATTTTTAATCTTAGATTTTTTGCAACTGCACGCTGAGGAGAATGTACATTTAAAGTGTTTTTGATGGATGTGTAATGTTTTTAGATTTTCTTGTGTTCCTAAAATGGTTGGCTCAAAATTCATATCGTAAGCGATCACTAAGAAAAATCCCTTTTGAATATGAAAATGAAAATGAAAAATAATTTATTCACTTAAATCACATTGTGATATTTATGAACGTCAAAACTAAAAATATCAATACAGATATGTCGTTGCAGCCACACAATCTGCTTTGTCCAATGCATTACGATATCGCAAAAAAATATAAAATAATTTTTCTCTTTGTATGTATATATAGGCTCAGGGTCCGACATTATTTTAAAAGAAACACAGAAATCACTTCAGAACACACTTCTTTATTTTAACTAATTAATTAGTTTGATCACAATTAATAATTTACTAATTATATCGCAAGCACGGCCGTTGGTACAACTTGTGCACCGGGCGACAGTCGGCTAGCCAATGTGCGTTCTGACTGACAAGCGCTGTCTTTTATACTGTTTTAGTAGTGGGGTGATCGATGACGTCACGCCCGCTGCACAA
>DWAJ01002052.1:0-19159 GCA_018238005.1 Eurema mandarina | reverse complement strand
CGTTAAATAAAACGCATTGATATATAATATATAGATTAACGTATATTCAATATATATTGTGGTAATTAGTAACTATTAATGCGTAATGCGAAGACTATAAAGAGACGAGAGGGTCGAGAGAGGTGAGAGATAAACAGCATGGCCCCGTTTATATAGCTTAAACGTAAACAAAACAATAGCGCGATGTACGCTTGTACAGCGACATCTGTGTGCCGCACGGTAAACCGTAAACAATTAGTATGAGAACACTAAAAGTCGCTTTCTGTCCCTATATCCTTATATATGCTTAAATCGTTTAAAATACGTAAACAATTAATCTCATACGTTTTTTTATAGATACTGTGATTCAAGGTTTAAATGTATAATACATTCATACTATAAGCGAGCATAGCCGGGGCGGGTCGGTAGTTATTTTTTTTAAGTATATAAGTATCTCATAAGCTTATAACTTGTAGCCATATCAATAAAAACAGGTTTGAAACAAGTATAAAATTGTGAATGAAAGGAAACGAGCGGCCAACGTCACGGACAGACTTACACACCGACATATTCATATTTTTATATATACCAGTATATATTTGTATATATATAAGAATTATGTCTCGTTAGAGATGTCATTGTGTTTCATTAAATAGTGGAAGATGAGATAATGATAATTTATTCTCCAGAATATGGTGTTTTTCCTAAATTTTTCTATCTTGTCCTACTTTAGGAGGCTTAAGATAGGAAATATAGGGAGGAGGGTTTCTTCGTAGCATTTTTAATCTCTTTAAATGTATTGTTAGCTTTTGCCGCTTATTCGTAAATTCGTAAGGATTTAAGGATTCTGATTGTCGCAGGTGGTACTTTACCATCAAGAAAACCTCGTGCTAGTTATTGTCAACCATTATCAATTCTGAAGGCTCGCAAAATGTTTTGAAACTAAAAAAAGAAGAATTAAAATCAATTCAGTGGAATAAAAAACTCCCAATTACCCTTGCAAAGACAATTTTTTTTTAATTCAATGTTCAACAGAAATTCCTAACCTTACACCGATATTTTATAGAAAAGTGATTAATAAAATTGTTCACGAATTACACAACGGTGTAAAAGCAGCCACCGTGAGATTCATTCATCGAGAAATCGTATAATTTAAATTGCTTATGATGAGTTTTTTAATCTCCTCCTACAAATTGACCGGCTTAAAACCTGTCTGAATCTGTGTCTATGTAAATGTTCCTATAATAAGAAATTAATGACGAATTTATTTATAACTAGCTGGTTTGATGCGACTTCGTTCACGTTGTACCTATACCTGTAACTTTAGGGGCCATCCATAAAGTACGTCAAACGAATTTTAGGACTTTTGAACCCCTCACCCCGTCCTTGTTGTGACAGGTTGTCACATTTTTATAACCCCTCCCCTGATGTAACTTTTATGTATGTATTTAAAAATAAATTAAATTATTTATAATTTTTAAAAAATATACCTATTAAGTTTTTAATTCACATCCAAACTTTGCCTTTTAGTAATTTAAATTTTAAAATGTGACATCACAAAAGTATTGACCCCCCATGCCCCTTGTCACACGATGTCATACTTCGGTGATAACCTCCCTCCCCATTACCGTGTGACGTACTTTATGGATGGCCCCTTATACCCTTCACCTAGGGTTCTCTCTTCGGCCATCTCTCGCCGAAGAGTCTGCAAAGGTACCCGGGATCCCCACTTGCTGCGGCAGAAAGATTAAAATTTGGGTTTTGGTCGGTATAAGTCCGACATAACCCGTGGTCCTTCCCCAAGGTCCATGGCTATCCTATGAGGATTTCCCCACTATAAGAAAAAGGGCTGCCATCCGTCCGGGTTTCCCCGGATTTGCCCTACTTTGGAAGGCATCCGGGAAGCGTCCAGGCGGGGATTAAATTGTTGTCGGACCTACATTCTGGAAGGTGGATCCTTGCTACTACCATGCTACTATGCTACCTCCTAATTATTATTACAGTGAGTAGAGGAAAACAATTATATAAAACTGTTATTTACAGCAAGGTTTTTTCTTCCCCACTCCAAACTGTCAAACATGTATTTTAAATCACTGTAAAAATCAATTCAACGTTTTCATTACTAAAATAAGCAAATGAAAATTTTGACGTATTGATTGCAAATATTTGAACTATTCAATTTTATTCGCTTAATTACGAATTCATAAAAAAATCACACTAACTTAATCTGCTCTGAATATAATAGTTAAAACAGCGCCATCTCTTTAATTATTTACGTAGCAGTGAAATTTCAAACCTAAATCGAACGTGCAATCAATACTGTTTTAAATATTTCATACGTGAGACGATAGATGGCGCTATATTCAAAAACATTTATTAACTGTCTGACGCAGTATTATATTTTAATATGAAACAAAAATACTTTCAACTGTTTTATATATATCATATATCCATTATAATGATAAATATTATAGTAGTAATGAGTAGTATGCCACTTAAGTTGTTTTTAAGTTTCAATAAGTATTATTATTAACTATAAATCTTTTTTTATTCTAGATTAACAAATAAAACTAAAGTTTTTTCCAACGGGGTAAGTAGTTGTATTTTTAACTTTTTATTATTACAATCCCTTTTTTAATTAAATTAAACTTAACTATTGTTTGCTGATCAAAAACACTAGAAAATATTTTTAAGGTTATACTTATATAAGTTTCACGAGTCTTGTTTTATGGTTTCACTGGCAACACTAAACCAAATTCCAAAACAAAAATATAAACGACTAAAAATAGTTGTGTTATACCACAGATCAACATTGACGTTAGTTATCTGTGATATGGCCTGTCAATTTGACACATATATATTTTGATATCTTTGAAAATTTTGTTGAATTTTTTGGCTATGATTTTCAAGAATTCATTGAGAAGGATATTTCAACAGATGAAATCTTTATTCTATACTAGCTGATCCGTGCTCACTTTGTTAAGCAAAACGGTAATAAGTCCTTAGTTTTTGCTTTTCTAAATAGCCTATGATACTCAGCAATAACGTGGCTTACTATTGGTGAAAGAATTTTTAAAATCGGTTAAGATCACAAAATTTCCCCCTTACAATTAAACAAACACACACACTTTACTTCTTTATAATATTAGTATAAATTTAAATTGTAATGTTAATTTACGTTATGGTAATAGTGCTTTCTAAATAAAATTAATAACGATTTCAAATACGTCTATTTAATTATAACTTAAAGATTCCAGCACAAATATTATCTTTTAATTTTTTAGTCACCTACTTTAAAACCATTAGAAACTGATTAAAACTCGAGAAAAAACCCATTACATAGACTGCATTACCAAACAACAACGTAAAAATATATAAAACCTAACCTACATCAAATTGTCAACATAATCTGTGGCAGCTGTATAGTCTGTGCAATTTTAAATGTCACATCATACGTCAGAAAGCGCGGCGTACATTTACCGCGAAAAACTTGAAGTGAAAACACGCGATGCAAAAAGATCCCATTACGGTAGATTCTCATTTGCTAATTGGATTTAAATCGGATGATAGTTTTAACGTTCAAAGTGTCTATTTTAACGTTGGGGCCTCTGGATTGGGGCCCCTAATATACAGATAATAGATCGTATAGTTATACAGGGTTACTGGGTATCATGTTTGGGATATAGTATTTCATAGTCAATTTAGTCAGAAATAATGAAAACTACAACCTACTAAAGGATCTAGGTTGACTTACCCAGTAACCCTGTATATAAGATTACATTAAATATCAAGTTAGCCTTAATATAATAATTTTATCGATTTATCGAAACATTAAAAATAGAAAAATGTTTTTATTGCGGCGGATTACAATAACTGTAAGTTCAAAAATAATATTCTATTTCCAAAATTAAAAATAATAATAAATTATCAGTTACCACAGACAACAATATAATAACAACAATTACAAGCGCACAGAGCATTTATAAAGCTCCAAGCTATTATAAGCTTGCGATTGTCCATGGTTAGATGTAGTGGCTAATTAAAATATGAAAGAAGTTCAAATTCAAAGTAAAATTTATCTTTATTCAACTAGGCTACATATAGTAACACTTTTGAATGGTCATGGTATTACAAAACATGTAATAACATGAATACAAGAAAGTCTGATAGTTGCTCTTTTGACTTTTACTAATAAAATACATGTTACGTAGCTCGGGCCCTTTATTTGTAAGTTCGTCTCTGTGTTCTGCAGCGAAATTCGCTTTTATGAAATTAAAGGGCTAAACAAAAAAAGCTAGAAAACTTTGAAACTTTTTAAAAAACTAGAGTTACGCTTTTATTTAGTTTTAATTGCGTTTTCCGTTTTATAAGTAACTAGCTGTTGCTCGCGACTTCGTCCCCGTCGGATCTATTTCTATTATTATGGTATAGTGAGTCAATCTGAGAAGATAGACATATACTGTCGCGGACTTTTTTTTAGATCATTTAAAGAGGAGTAATTCTTTCATACATATTATTTTTGTATCTTGAACCGATTTCGCAGCGCACGCAAAGGAAGCCCTCAAAGATGAATAATTTTCCCCGTTTTTTCCATATTTTCCATTATATCTTCGCTCCTATTAGTCGCAGCGTGATGTTATGTAGCCTAAAGCCTTCCACAATAAATGGTCAATTCAATAAAAAAAGAATTTTTCAACTCGAACCAGTAGATCCTGAGATTAGCGCGTTCAAACAAACAAACAAACAAACTCTTCATCTTTATATATTAGTAAGTATAGATTATTTGTTAGGTAGTTAACTTAATATGGGAAGCTTATTATTTAAAAAAGAAAATAATAGGTTGGAGACATATTACAATCCATCGAAAGATGAATTCGTTAAATTGTAAAATACGTTCGAAATGCATATCTTTAACCTAGTTTTTGGGACATTGTTTTAAAATTTACATGTATTTATTAATATTAATTATATAATATAACGGTATAATATATTGAATTTGAAATACTACTTATAGGTTCAAAACAGCTGTACCGTTTTAAAATAGATCAAATAAGTATGACTTAAGAATACATATTTTTTATCGATGTAATATTCAGTAAGGTTTGACAAACGTACCAACATATTTATAATAATATTCATATAAATATAATTAATTTAGGTACTCTAATTTGTTTATTAAGAAAGGAAAAAAAAACATTGCATCTCTCTTCGACAGAATTAAACCTAAGGGGATTTAATAAGAATTCAATCAAGTACGTTTTCGCAAAACAATATATTCGAGGGGAGGTGGGGGTTATCCAACCCCCATCGGGTAGTAAAATTTCTTCCTTAGGCCTCGATTCCACTTTCGAAAGCTTTAATGGGCTAAATATCTTGATCCGGGATAATTTGAACGTGTACGGACAGCAACGGAAATTTCAGTAGAAAAGTTTAATTTCGATTTATATTTATAGATACTAGTTACTTGTTTTTAAAGTATCTTATGAATAATTAAAAACATTTTGATAGGTACATCACGCCATTAATATAACAATTGTTTTGCAAATGCTTTTTCACTCTGGTGGTCACTCAGTCATGAGCCAGCCAGCGAAATTTTTTTTTTTTTTATAATATGAAGAGGGGAGACGAGCTGGACGCACTCCTGATGTAACGCCAGCGCCAACGCCAGCCCATAGCCAATACAGTGCTACCCGGAACTTTGCTATAAAGCCCAACTCCGGGTAGGGGTGCACTACACCGACGCTCCCCACTTTGAGTCATCAGATGTTAAGACTCATTAGCCCAGTAATCGCTGGCTACAGTGCCCTTCAGACCGGAGCACAGTGACATAAATTGCACATCACTGTTCAGGCGGTAGAATGTCTGGCACTGTGGGGGTACCCACCCAGACGGTCTCCAGACGGCGAAAGAGACCTACCCCCGGTAAAAAATTCGGAAATTACTGGGCTAATGAGTCTTCAGAGATAACTCAAAGTGGGGAGCGTCAGTGTAGTGCACCCCTGTCCGGAGTTTGGCTTTAGAGCAAAGTTCACTAGCACTGTATTAGATATAAGATTGCGTTGCTCTTACCATCAGGAGTGCGTCCAGCTCTTCTCACCACTACAACAAAAGCGTGTCACGAACAACACAACATAAGGGGCCATCCATAAAGTAGTGTCACCGAAGTGTGACATCGTGTGACAAGGGGCATGATCAATACTTTTGTGACCGCACATGTTAAAATTTAAAATTGTTTTTTCGGTTTTATGAAATGTTGGACTTTATGTTGATTTTATTAGATTATTATTTAGTAAAAACAGCTATTTTCTCTCGATTATTATTAAATACATACATACATTTAAATAATGTGTGACGTCATGGGAGGGGGGGGGTATGAAAATGTGACATCCTGTGACAAGGACGGGGAGAGGGGTTTGAAAAGTATTTAAATTCGTGTGACGTACTTTATGGATGGCCCCTATGCTGCTGACGGTACGTCCGCCCAAGTATTAGCGAGGAAGATTGGCTTACGGCCTGTTCGCGTAACAATCGATGCGATGCTGGTACTGAAGCCTCGAGATCACAAACGTACATAACATAGTTTGTATATATGTAATACTATCCTCGATCTGCGGTTTTGTTCACATAGGGTAACGTAATAAATAAATAAATAAATATTTAAACAGGAAAAATATGCACAGCGCCATCTAGTTCCAAGCTAAGCAGAAGCTTATGGCAACTAGATAACGGAATAAATTACATATACAAACGTTTCTTTTGTAAATACATACATACAATACATAGCAACGCCCAGAGCCCAGAAAAATTCAAATGTAAATTACAAATATATTTTTCCGGTGTGGGGATCGAACCCACGACCCTTCATGCAGAAAGCAGTTGTGTTACCACAGCGCCAAGCGGTCGTCAATAGTTGTAGTAATAACTGGCGACCCGCCCCGCCGTTCGTATTATGCATGTACTAAGCAGCAATCTTCTAAAGAGACCACATAAGAATCGTTGGCGTAGTTTTAAATATTTAAGTATACATAGCGACACACGGCCTTATTAAAAGGCCGGCAACACACTTTCCATCAGGTGACGCGCCAGTTCGTTTGCCCCCTATTATAAAGAAAAGGGAACATCATGACTATTAGTTATACATCTATACCGATAGGGTATCGAGATCAAAAGTGAGCTCCAATAATCGGTTTAATATTTGATGCTCTGATGAGGGTCTAACGCAAAAAGCCTAACGACTTAACTAGGTCCAACTTGCTGACTAATTTCCTAAGGGGTTGTGCTTAATTAAGTTTTTCTAACTTTAAGTTTCACTTAAATTTCAGGTTATAATATTAAACCGTTAATAACAGGTTTTTGGTAAGTAGGTATAAAAGAGCAAATATCTGAGTTTCTTGCCGGTTCTTCTCTGTAGGAACAAATTTTAAGACCTGTGGTAATTGTAATATGTACCATGAAAATTTAAGTTTGACTATATGTACCTTATTTTGATAGATATTGACTTTGACTATATATGTATGTATGTTCTATTATAGTAACTAAATTACTAAGTCGATTTTAATAAATGAAGTGTTATAACACATCACTACATAGTATAAAACAAATTCACTTTATCTGTCAGTATATCCCTATGTATGCTTAAACGTTTAAAATTACGCAACCGATTCTCATGCTGTGTTTTCATTAGATAGAGTGAAGGTTTATATGCATAATATATGCAAGCCAAGCGGGTCGCTTGTAAGCTATTAAATAATAGTTTAGTGTATTACGTAATCGGGTTTTTTTTTATAATATGAAGAGGGGAGACAAGCTGGACGCGCTCCTGATGGTAAGAGTAACGCCAGCCCATAGCCAATGCAGTGCTTCCCGGAACATTGCTATAAAGCCCAACTCCGGGCAGGGGTGTAGTTATAGTCTTGTAACGTTTTTTTTATTTCTAAGCAAGACTAATACGGAGACAGCAATTTATACACATTATTGCGTGCTCAATCTTATACCTGGAGGAGATTGGAGGGTCTGAGATATTAGTCCAATTTGCGTGGCGACGTATCTGCAAAGATTTTTTCAAGACCTTAGCTTGTTATTTGACCTGGCATCGCTTTCTTTAGGAAGAGGTGATGTAACCGTCTTCTGAACAAAAGGAAGAAACTTGACCAGTCCAACAAGCGGTTGCCATAGTAAAATTTTATTATTATAAAATGTCTTTTTAATTTTAGATTTCCCTCGCAAATTTTCAGAACACAAGTGACGTCGTTATCTATGAGGGTATGAGACATGAAATGTCTTCGAGGCAATACTTTGGTTGCGTGTGTGTTTTCTAAATTATTTTGTAAAAAATAATAACGATTATTTAAACATTCCTTATGGAATCTTTAGTCTAACTTTACATTGTATAACACGTTCAATTAAAAAAATACTCTACTTACTACAAGCACTATATAAAAATGTCGCCTCGCAAATTGGGCGGATAACTCACCCCCGTCTCCCCTACAGGTGAGATTGAGCTCGCTATAATGTATACAAATTACTGACACTGTTTAGACAGATATAAGGCTTTTATACAATCACGACCAAGACTTTCTTCAAATCTTTCAGCTCAGTAAGTAATCAATAGCCCACCATAAATCAAACATTTATGGTTAGTTGTGTTTTTTAACATTGACATTGAAGTTAATATTTGATTGTGAAAAAATGTAATAACTTTAATAAATAATAATAAGTACTGGTGCGAAATTTTTAAATCACTTATAAAATTGTTGTCCTGCACGATGCTCATTTTAAACAAGTTAGTAAATAAATAAATCACATTGAACCCTTTTTTTGACGCAGTCGGATAAATATGAAGTCTATAGTGTCCAGTTAGCCTTATCCTCCCCTGTGGAAAGAAAACTTAGCGCAGTTTTCATTCAAGTAATGTTCTATCTTGTTAGTTTGGATTTACGGTATCTTGTAACCGGGTTCAGAATTATAAATACACGTTTAACCTTCCAGTTAATAGTTATGAGTCTGTAAGTTTGTATGTGGCTATCTCGGGAATTGCTGAACCTTTTTTGATAGTTTTTAGTTTTAAAGTAAACACATTTAAATGGTATTATGAGATGATTATTTTCTTTATTTATTAAATTTTATCTGATGTATCGTAGAATGCAATTGAACTAATAATAATAATAAGGTATGATTCTCGATTCTAATTAATAATTCTTTATTAGAGGTATTTTTTTTTTGTAATTTTATGTGTTTTAACTCCGGTATTGCTTAACCGATAATATATCAATAATATAAGAAAGATATTAAAAATAAATTATGCTGTTTGATTTTAAGTATAATTAAAATGTTTAAGACATTATTTATTATAATTGTTAAATACTAAAAATTAAAGAAAATTAAAAATACTTTTTTACAAACTTTAAACTTTAATCTATAATGTGAAAAAACGACGCATAGATCTTATAGTACTAGATACGTAAAAAAAATACGAAAAACATATCCGTCCTTTTCCTTAACACTATAATCCAACACGTGCAAACGGAACAGCACGATCGCAGCCAATTAAAGTACATTGCTGCTTAAGTAAACAGAACTCCCAAATATCCATTTCGCGTTTTTAACTAACCGAGCAATGGATCTCGTTTGATTTCGGTTAAGTGATTGCTGTGTGGCATTAAAATTTCACATCCAATCACTGTTGCAGGCGATTTTGGTGCAATTTATGAGCTCTGAGCGATTTTTGTTGTGTAAAAGACTTTTTTTCGAAAATTTCGAAGTCTCGAAGTCAAGTTTCGAAGTCAAGTAAGTGTCAATGGTCGGGAAATAGTAAAAAGGTATATGGAAATCATTCAATAACTTAAAGAAAGGAATTTCGTCCAGTCGAACGAGGAATGGTCGTTAGGCCTTCTTTTTTTTATACTATGAAGAGGGGAGACGAGCTGGACGCCCTCCTGATGATAAGAGTAACGCCAGCCCATAGCCAATGCAGTGCTACCCGGAACTTTGCTCCGGGCAGGGGTGCACTACACCGACGCTCCCCACTTTGAGTCATCAGATGTTAAGACTCATTAACTCTTCTCTGTCGTAGTCGCTCTTGGCAGAGCGGTCGTGGTCATGACTCAGGTGTTGGTGGCAAGCTTAACAGCACGCACTCCTCTCTCATGGCAGCCTTCCTCGTGCATTCGTGAAGGGATTGACTAGATACTGCCGCTCTGATCTGGTCCGTCCATCTCATAGGCGACCTTCCTCGTGGCCTGGAACCCTCAATATAGACCAATATGTTGACATAATTTTTCTATTGGAATTTTCACTACACTATTTATTTATTAAGTACAACCGCATAATTCATAATTAAATAAATAAATATAAATAAATATTTTCAGGACATTTATACACAGCGCCATCTAGTTCCAAGCTAAGCCGAAGCTTGTGTTATGGCAACTAGATAACGGAAGAAATTACATATACATACTTTTCTTTTGTAAATACATACATACAATACAAGTACCCCAGAAAAATACAAATCTAAATTACAAATATATTTTTCTGGTCTGGGAATCAAACCGAAGACCCTTCGCGCAGAAAGCAGTTGTGTTACCACTGCGCCAAGCGGTCGTCAATAAAGCGATGTTATTATAAAACTTTTGTAATATATTTGAGATATTTTTTTTCAATTATTGAAGCAGTTATAACCAAAATGTCATTACGTTCTAATATTTGTGTAACAGAAGTTGGGTGCTCCGAATGTTTGCTGTGAAAATTGAACAAATACTATCCGTTTTATTAAAAACGGTAAAAATGTTTTGGAGATATTATTTTACTTTTGATGTAAAAAAATCTATGTATACTAAACAATATGCATAGTACGCGTCATTTATGTTTAGCGTTGGACGAGAATAGCTGCGCATCGGTAGAATCGCGCTCGTAATTGACGTATTGGTGCTAGAAAGACAACTGGGACAACCAATCAACGCGCGCACCCGACGATCACGCGCCCCGCGCGCCGCATCGCTACCTCGATACCTTATTTTTGACTTCTACGCAGGTTTCGTTCAGCGCTAAAGATTCGTGACGCAACCTATACCATAGTATTTTTTACATGTAAGTTGTGCGATGGTATGGGGTAGATATTCTACAAACAATTTTTTTGTGTTATTTACATGTAAACTTTAGTAAATAGTAGATATAGAAGAATCGTAAGATATCATTATTACATAGTATAAAACAAAATCGCTAACCTCTTCACATGTATTCTTAAATCTTTGAAATTACGCAAGCGATTTTCATGCGATATTCTTATTAGATAGAATGACTCAAGAGAAAGGTTTATGTATTACAATGCAGGTAAAACAAGGCGCAGCTAGTTATACATAAAAGCCTTCCTCTTGAATCACTCTATCTGATAAAAAAACCGCATCAAAATCAGTTGCGTTGTTTTAAAGATTTAAGCAAACATACGAACTGATAGATGAAAGCGACTTTGTTTAATACTATGTTATGATAAGCATATTGTATTCACACAACAAAATGGCGGTTTAAGAACAAAGTTTATAATTAATCCGGATATTTCAGTCTTAATAAGTTTCCCGAGTAATGGTATTATTATACACAAACTGACGAATTTTAAGCCGCTAAGTTCTGTCACTCGGTATAAACTCGAATAATTAGTTGGAGACTCGTATACACCTTTTGTAAGTTTTAAATAAATTTTAATTTACATGTGAAAAATCTTTGCCCGACAGAAATGGCTGTATTCATTATTTTAATATTTTTAAATTTAATATTTTTTTAAGTCTATTAATTAAGATATATATTTTGGTTTTATCACGAATAGACAAACAGACGTGTCAGGGTATTGATACATTTTTGTTAAGATAGGGCGGAAATCTTTATACTTACTTACTAATATATAAAGCTGAAGAGTTTGTTTGTTTGTTTGAACGCGCTAATCTCAGGAACTGGTTCGAATTAAAAAATTATTTTTCATTGAATAGACAATTTATCGAGGAAGGCTTTAAGCTACATAACATCACGCTCCGACTAATAAGAGCGAAGATATAATGAAAAACGTGGAAAAAACGGGGAAAATTATTCATCTTTGAGGGCTTCGTTTGCGTGCGCTGCGAAACGGTTCAAGATATCAAGACATATGAATGAAAGAATTATTCCTCTTTAAATGATCTAAAAAAAAGTTCGCGACAGTATATGTCTATCTTCTAAGATTGACATACTATAACATAATAATAGAAATAGATCCGACGGGGACGAAGTCGCGAGCAACAGCTAGTTTAAGATAAAAAGGCTAATATACAACAAATAGATAGTGAATATTAAGAAACAAACGATACATTTCTAACAAAAACCATACATTTGTTTAATATATACACAAGAACAGACTTATAATAAGTATGCAAAAAACTAATCCGTTTAATTTTCATTATAAACTAACAGTACCTGGAACGAGCAATTTTTCGAACTAAGAATTTAACTACGTAGGGCTGTCACTTTTAAAATATTTTTTTTTTATTCGTTTTATATCTATATCTATACTAATACTAATATATAAAGCTTTGTTTGTGTGTTTGTTTGAACGCGCTAATCTCAGGAACTACTGGTTCGAATTGAAAAATTATTTTTCATTGAATATACAATTTATCGAGGAAGGCTTTAGGCTACATAACATGACGCTGCTATTAATAGGAGCGAAGAAATAATGGAAAAAGTAATCGACGGGGACGAAGTCGCGGGCAACGGCTAGTATTAAATAAATTTTCATAGCATTACAGAACTATTATGTACCATTGAATAATATTTTAGTTTATGAGTTGGAAAATAAAGGGACTATCAATACGTAGTATTTTAACACTGTTTTTTTTAAAAAAAGTGATTCAAGAAAAAGATTGATTTGTATAATACAAGCTAATATTCGTGTGAAGCCGGGGCTGGTCGCTAGTTTAAAATAAGAGAGATACTGTTCTCGTCACATGTAATTTCAACTATTCATATAGTTTTTTGGCGCGTATGTAGCATCTACTAATGGTCCACAAAATGGGATGTCACAAATGAAAGACAAATGAATAAGATAATACTTGAAAGATGAGTTTTTAAGCTATAAGGACATACATTATTGTACTGTACAATTAAAGTAATAGCATAGACATACTAACATATAAATAAGAGATTTTCGTGGTTTCAATTCATCCATTTTAAGTAATACATGTTTAATTTTAATAAACGAGATATTTGACGTAAAATAAGAATTTTTTAGAATGATAAAAACTGTCTTTTAATCAATAAAACAATTTTAACGTTTAATCGATTTTGTCAAATTTTAATAAACATAACAAGAATTAGTTTCATTTTCTTTGAAATATTATTGGATAAAGTCGTTACTAGCAGCCCTTAAACAGTCCTCAACATTACATCCCCTCTCAAACATTTATTAAATTTCTGACAATAAAACTAAATAAACAAAAATTACTTCCTTCCTTCAAATCAAATTCAGGGTAATATTAAACTCCATTTTGTCAATTGTGTCTTCCTTACAATGTCATCTTTGTTACACTTTTTGGAGGTCGTATAAAAATATATATTATAGTTCTTGATTTTTTTTTTTTTTATTTAATATTTTTCCTTAAATCTAAACAAATAATTAAAGTTTTTGCATCCCGCCAAACTGCGCAGCAGTTTGTCGGCGGAATCAGCGCTTGTTTTTACAAATGGTTTTTACAATGTATATCATATTATGATGCAAATAGCCTTTGTGTGACTGTATGTGTAATGTGTATACTAATAATTCTTTTATTTTAGATTATTCCTTAAAGTACAATGATGGTTCTTACAACAAAAGAGTTAGTATTTATTCTATTCTATTCTATAATAAGCTTTCTAAGAGCGTCAAGGATCTGACTTATTCCAAGTTTAGAAGCCTTGTTAAAAAAAGTCTAATTAAAAAGATGTACTATACATTAAATGAATATATTGAAGACAAAAACGCTTGGAATGATATTTCTTAACGCTCGTGGGACGGTGACCTTTTTCATGTATAAATATTAAAATAGTCGAGTTTTTGTTTATATTTACAATTGTATGTTCTTATTTTTTTTAAAAGAGCGACTATCAGAGTTTCTTGCCGGTTCTTCTCTGTTTTGTAATACCATGACGATTCAAAAGTGTTACTTTATGTAGCCTAATTGAATAAAGATACTTTTGAATTTGACTTTGAGTAGGTGTGGTAGTAAGAAAAAAAAGGTTTTACCTGCGTTTTATACTTTGCCAAATTAAGTGGTATAAATAAAGTAATTATTTATTAATAAGTAACAGTATGTCAACCCTAAAGACTCATCTATAAAACAGACCCGCTATTGCATCCGTTTCCAAACCTTTATGAAGTGAGTAACACATTAAAATTTCCTCCTGGCCTCTTCTCCCCAATTTGGCCCGCTTCCAGATTCTATCGCAATCCCAACTCGGAAGAAATAAGACGTTTTTTAAGCCCAGATTGTTAGTTTGAAAGCTTTGTCGCCTCTGATTAATGTTTGAACCAGAATTGATGGCTGTTGAAAATTTTAGATAGTCATCGATACGAAGGGGATGTTTTAATTGATAGTTGGAGGTATACGTTTGTACAGCGCTAATTAATTTGATTATCGAGTTGTTTGAGGTCAGTTTAGTTATTTTAATTAGTTGGATATATATTGGTTTTTTTGATGATCATGATTCTGATGATTATAAGCGACAAGCTAAGTGTGATGAGTGTGTTGCCAACCCTCAAATCAGAGGAAAAAATTGAAGATGTTACAAAAGGGACTAAGGAAACAACAAGCTATGATTTTAAGCTTAAATGTACCAGCAAAAAATTACCAGGTAATAATTAAATAACATCCAACACTAAGTAAAAATATGGAAAGAATGGAAGATTTTGTGACACAAGGGAATAAGGGAACAAGCCTTTAAGCTGAAATGTACAAGCTAACCTTATCCAGATAATTTCAGAACATCCAACACTAAATAGGATATGATATAATTCTAATTTCACTCAGTACAGTTGGTCTCTATATAAAATTAATTAAGGAATTAAGCAAAGAAAGACAAGAAGATCGCGAAGAATAAAAAGTATCAGCGGAAACCACAAGTTTCAATTAAAACGGAAAATTAGATTCGTTTTGGACTATCCAGTTCTTAAAAATACATCCCGAATACGTTTCAAGATTAAAGAAAAGTTCTTGTAAAAATTCTAATTTGAAACTGTTTATTCAACTACCATTTTGGTGTCCGTTGAAAAGGTTTAATTATGCTCAGTTATTTTAAGTTATTCAAAGAGCATTTATTGCTATGAACCTATATTATAATAATTTAAATATTATTTCTTCTTTCTCTCGTTTCGTTTCACTTATGGGGGATATTGGGTTTGTATTTAAAACTTTCAGCTAATTACATACTACATAGTATGAATCAGTGGCTTTCTCTGTCCCTATATCCCTATGAATGCTTAAATCTTTATAACTTCACAACCGCTTCTCATGCGATTTTTATAATAGATTGAGTGATTCAAGAGGAAGATTTATATGTATAATACATGCATACTATATGCGAGCGAAGCCAGGATGAATAGTAATATATAAATTCTTCATTGCGTACCTTACTTGAGGCAATAAAAATTTTAACCGAGAATTTTAGAATACAACATGCGCATAAAGGAAGCTATTAAAAAATTATTCGATCAATTAAAGCCTTAGTATGACGGAGGCTGAAATCGGTATTACGGATAAAACACGAAGCTTAATTTTATTTGTTTTAGCGAACGAGTATTCGATTTAAAATCGATTAAAAGGGAGTTTATTCGAGTCGGTGAGCGAATGGAATTCGGACCTACCTTATATTGGAAAACGTGAATAGAATAAACGGCTTTTATATAAAAATATTTGGGCGATTAATTATAAAAAGTCAAGAATGGAAAGCAATTTTGGAAGAAAATATATTTAGACGCTCGTTAGGAAATGTTTTATTGGAATTTTTAAATTTATAACCGTTTTTAGAGGTTACTGGAAAGGATCCCAATTAAATTAAATAAGTGTTTACTCGAACGATTTTTTATATTGTTTTGTAAAAACACTTTTTATAGCCTACTTGTTAAAAAAGTCTTGTATTTAGTCCCTTTTTAGATACATAGTCAAGTTTATCTTTTCGAAAAAATTGTGTTAGTTGGATTGCGCCCGGCAATTTCAGTTAGTATAAAACACGATTATCCTACAAGCTAATAGGGCCTTAGCCTTAATTAATCATCTTATTTTTTTTTCATTTTTAATACTATTTGAAGTTCCAAGCCAACAAAAACTATTACATATACATACGAAGATATTGTGATACTTTGTCTTTCCTACACACACTAGAAATTTTTTAGCACTACACGCAATCAGAACAAAAACATACCTACATTTACAATAAAAAATGGACTCCTATTTAAATAACAAAAAAACAAACGAACGAGTCCAATGTAGCCGCGTTGCAAAAAGCAGAAGCATTCAGATTTTGAGCGATTTCCCTCCATTTACTTCGCATAAAGCAAATACAGTTTGAAACAAATAGAAATTTCGGGAGAGAATGGAAACGCTGCCAAATGATTTTAAACTTTGGTAGTTGGAAATAAGTTTGTTTTTCGTTTGATGGAACGAAACGGGATCGTTCGAGGTTTGATGCTGCATGTAGACAGGGAAAATGTCATGGTTGTTGTAAGAGGAATTTGGTTCAAACAAGCCTTGTTATTGTGGATAAGCTATATGAAGCTTGAAACGGGATTAAGGTGTTAAACCCGATAAAAATGGGTCTATGAATATTGAATACATAATATAAATTATGATATAATTGACTTCACTCATTTTTATTGTATTTTACGATATCTGTAGTGTAATTATTTATTGACATAATATAACGTCTCTTCCTTCAGGAATTGAAAGTTTACATAAAAAAAGTCGTAGCTAAATCATAGTCTATTTCTTTCTAGGAGAGAACAATCATATTATCAAGAACCAGGATCTTTAAAGTAATTGATTTCGAGAAATCTTATAAATAAATTCCTAAATATTTTTTATCAGTGATAATAATTATTTCTTCTTATCTTCCTCCTATAATTAATTACGCTCTGCGGTTTCGTTCGACTATGTATTAGCGTATATGCGTTTCTTAAAAGAAAAATAACAGTCCATACACATAAAACTAACTCTTTTAATTCGGCTTCGCATACATGATTCATGTATTATACATATAATATACCCTTAACTATCTATCTATCTATCTATTAGAAAAACCGCATGAATCAGTTGCATAGTCTTAAAGATTTTAGTATACATTGGAACAGACAGAAAAAAAGCGTCTTTCTCTTCTACTATTTATTGATAACTTTCGAAGTATGTAATCAAACATAATCTTAAAGAAATATATCCATATATAGAAACGCTCCCTCCTGCTGGATATTTTGCAACATCGGCTTAATTCGCTAGTTATTGTTGCGAGCTTTTTGAAGTCGAGCCAAATCGCGTCGAAAACACCTTATATAACCAATCTTGGAATTTTACTTAGCGGAAAACGATATTGCATTGATCGTAGTTTTGTTAACATAGGACATATTTTTCTCAGTTTTAACAAATTAAGTAGGATTAGTCAAAATGGCCAGTAACATACTAGAATAAAAACTCTTAGAATGTAGTTGGCAAATGGCAATACCGAGATATAAAGTATCCTATGTTTTAATCCAGGGTATCACCTATCTACATACCAAATTTTAACTATATAGGTCCAATCGATTTTTCGTAAAAGAATAACAAACATACATCGATACATTCTCAGAAATTTTCATATTAATAATATTAGTAGGTTGGCCTGTAGAACTCTTAGAATATTGTTCGTTAAAGCTCGTATTTGTGAGTATTAATTAATGCTCTTGTTATATATGAACTACTATTGTACCTATTTATTTAAAATAGCGATCTTCACTTTCGTTTTGCTTAACAGTGTGGGTGGTGGATCGCTCCCTGTGCCTAAATAAAATAAGAATAACATATGAAATAGTGAAATCAATAGTCAAATGTCAGGTGACGATTAAAGAAGAAAAAAAGAGTTTATTATTGTTTTCTATAGAAACTGCTTTATTATCGGTTGGTAAATGTTATGTGTGTGTGTGTGTGTTACTATATTATGTAGCCTAGTTAGATAAAGATACGTTTGACTTTGATATAATTAAAGTCTAAGGTATGACATAACTAAGCAATATAAAACAGGGTCTCTTTGCAAATTTAAAAGCCTACGGAATAAATTACATATACATACTTTTCTTTTGTTAATACATACATACAATACATAGCAACACCCAGACTCCAGAAAAATACAAATGTAAATATATAATTATATGTAATATATGTAATTGGCTATTTTATTTTTATAAGTATAGATAGGTTTAAAAGTATTCTCAAAGTCAAAGTCAAACATGTATTTATTCAATTAAGAAGCTACATATAGTAACACTTTTGAATCGTCATGGTCATCACAAAACAAATAATTTATCACTGGAAATAAAATTTCTATAATTAGCGAGGATGCATGGCTGTTTTTATTATACCTTACCTTTTACTACATCAATATTATTTCTAAACTACAAATGTACCTACAATCTTAACTCTTTAATAAAGAATGCTGTTCCATCATGAAGTGACGATATAGAATAGGTTGTTTGCTATTGTCACAAGTAAAGTACCTTATTCTAGCCTAATCATTCCAAACATAGAATATTTTTATTTCAGTAAAGTAGTTAATACCTTCGTATAGTAATATATTTTATACTAGCTGTTGCCCGCGACTCCGTCCTCGCGGACTTTCATATACATTTTCCCCCCTTATAACAATTTTTTCCAGTTAAAAAGTAGCCTATGTTTTATCTCAGGCTCTAGACCATCTGTGTACCAAATTTCGTTCTAATCAGTTCAGTAGTTTTAGCGTGATGGAAATGCAGACAGACAGACAGAGTTACTTTCGCATTTTTAATATTATTACGGATTTAATATAACGTCATAGCGTATGATGTTAAAACCGCGCGACGCGAGTAGTATCATTTAATTGACTTTCGCTATATTATTACTTTGTGTTCGTTGACATCGCACAAAAACCGTACAGCGAGCTCGCGATAATTCTAAATATCACCTAA
>DWAJ01002051.1:0-19172 GCA_018238005.1 Eurema mandarina | reverse complement strand
AAATTAAGTACCTCATTGCTTTAATTACGAGATTAATGTCCATTGTTTAATCAGGTTTCTGAGCCTTTGAGAGTAGCTGTATATTTTATAATTTAATACTGAGATTTGTCGTATTTACGAGTATATTTCATGATACGTTAAGTTCTATACATATTATTTTAATATGTACAAACATATAAATGAAATGTGCAATCAAAGTCAAAGTCAAAAGTGTCTTTATTCAAATAGGCTACATTAAGTAACACTTGAATCGTCATGGTACTACAAAACATTTACCACCGGTTCGGAAGGCAGTTTCTACAGAGAATAACCGGCAAGAAACTCTCTTTAAAATAAGAACATACAATTGTAAATATAAACAAAATCTCGACTTTTAATACACAATAAAAAACTACTCAACAGTTTTCACTGAAGTTTATCTACTGGAAGATTGTACATTTAGATTGACACCGTAGATTAACACATACGATTCTATTTATTTATTAAATAACTAGCTGACCCGGTAGGCTTTGTACTGCCATTCAATTGTTAATAATTGATATCATTGAATTTGAACTTTGTTTGGTGTTAATAATAAACTCTTAAACATTTGTATGGAAAAAAGGGCTGTTTTTATAGATTTCCCGGTAATTATTCACTTTATAAACCTTCTCTATACCTCCACGAATATTTCAAGACTGAGATAAGATAAATCCGTGCAGCCTTTCTCGACTTATAGCGAGACTAACGAACAGCAATTCATATTTATATAGATAGATCCGTTAGTATTGACACTGCATTAGCATACATAAAACGAATAGACGTATAGATGTATAATACAATGTAAATAGATGTTTTTCTTCGTAGTTGTTAAGAAGTAGCAGAGACACGAAACTAAATAATAAATGCAGTTCCTAATCCAATTACGGTCCGTGCAAATAATTCTAATTACATTCGCTTTCTGCTTTGCTCGTACACTTGACAAACAGCAGACACTTCGAGTTCAATTAAAAAGTCGAGGAACATGCGAAAATGGATTATAATATGTTTTTTTTTTATTTCTTTATTTAAGGAAAAGATTCTTTAGCGCTGAACGAAACCTGCGCAGAAGTCAAAAATAAGGTATCGAGGTAACGGCACGGAGCGCGGGGCGCGTGATCGTCGGGTGCGCGAACGTTGATTGGTTGTCCCAGTCGTGTTGTCCTCGCACCAATACATCAATTACGTGCGCGATTCTACCGATGCGTATTATTCTCGTCCAGCGCTTAACATAAATGACGCGACCTAAACATGTTTGTAGGAATGGTTTTATCCTAAACTTATTTGAGTTTTACCGCACTCCAGAGCCGTCGACATATTTAACTAAAACAAATTAGATAGATTAAAGAAAGTTGTTTATAAGATATTTTTTAATAACAAATAACTAATTGTCTGTTTAAATATTTACTGGATGTGTTTGGTTATTTCATGCGCCTGTGAGGTTTCTTTACTTTTTTTATACATATAGTTGGGCTTTGTATTATTATTTATAGAATGTCGATTTAAAATTTTCGAGTCGGTAAAAATACAGAGAAAGCTATTTACATATTAACAACGTCACAAACTTAAATAAAAGTATTGATAAATAAGTATTTTAATATATCTAATACTTTAAGACTGTACTGTCAATGTATTCATTATAAAAATAATTCAGATTTTTCATTCTAGAAACATCTATCTTTTTTCATATTCCAATGCTTTTAGGACACACTCAGCGCGAGTTTTATTACAAATATCATCAAAAATTTCGTTCGTATTTTTATTCCTACGGCTGCACGGTGACACATTCAAAAACTTTATAATAACACGCCCAACGCAAACAGAACTAAAAAGAAACATTTGCGATATGAATATTTTCATGTTTGTCTTTGAACGAACTTCATTCATCAAGCGTGTGTACTGTATACATATAAAATTATAACAGAGACGAAAAGTTTTGTTTGATTTGGTATCTTCTATATGTGGGAATTAAAACTTGGTATTAAATATTGAATCTACATGAAGATATATTAAATTGAATACCGAGATAAAAAGTATCCTGTATGGAAATCCAGGGTATGACCCTCCAGGGTCAAGGGGGAACATTCAGGGGGTTTTTAGTCGGTAGTCATTTAGAGCCCGACATAACCCGTCCACCTCCCCATGGTGGGCGGGTATCCGTAACAGGATTTTCCCCCTGAAAAAAAAGCGTATCACCTATCTACTTACCAAACTTCAACTTTATCGCCTATCGGTCCAGCCGATTTGTGTGAAAGAATAACAAACATACATCCAAACACACTCTCTCACTAACTTTTACATTTATCATATTAAAAGGATACGATAGGATAAGTTTGCAATGTTAATTTACAGCACACAGCTTTGAGTATTGGAAAACGACATTTAGAAAAGGACCTTCGACTAATTTCGAATTCATATAGCGTTTATCTCTTTCGCACGATACTTCAGTCTCGTTTGATATTAGTGACAAACATGGATTATGCTTTATTAAGATCCTATCATGCTAAAGGTTTATTTTTTCGATTAATTTGAATTTTTGTAACAAACCAGTACCAAAACTTATTCTGTTTAATATAAGTTACTCTATACAGTTATTCAAAACGAACACTTGCCAAATACAAATACATGCTATCGTGAATAGCAGCTTTTTTTCATAAAAAGTTATAATATCCAAGTTATATCTAAGACAAAAGTTTCGTCAACTTACGTAGCGGTATAAGGAAGTTGTAACCTCATTCATATTTAAAGCCGTTTGATGTCAGTTTAAGAAGAAAAGCTTCAAAGTTTTAAAACGTGAAGTGTATTAAAAAGCTTTGTTTTTTATTCGCTCGAAGTGCTGTCTTGTTTAATAGAACACTAGCCTCTTTAGGATTCAGTCCTTGTAGGATTAACTGAGAATAAATTGTGTTTGTCAATCTGTCTACCTGCATACCAAATAGTTTTTCTATAATTAACTTAAAAAAAATAAAACCGACTTCATGATAATACCTATTCAACAAAAAAATAATCGTTTAATTTGGTTTATAATCGGCGGAGATATTGCGTATAAAAAAGTTCATCCCCAATTTTCCACCCTTGGGGGTTGTTTTTATTATTAAATTAAAATGCGACCACCCTTGAGGTATTCCCTAAACGCCAAAAAAAGATTTGTTCAAATCGGTTCATAATTGGCGGAATTATCGCGTAACAAACATAGAAAAAATCATATGGGTCGAATTGAGAACCTCCTCCTTTTAGATGTCGGTTGATAAAAGGAACATATTTCAATACCTTAATTTCTATCCGCACAGACTTAGACATAATAATATTAGGATACTTGATACAAAATCACTTTCTTCTGTCTATATGTATGCTTTAATCTTTAAAACTATGGAACCGACTTTCAACCGATTTTTTTCATCAGATACAGTGATTCAAGAGGAAGGTTTGTGTGTATCTCATCTCATCTCATCTCATCAGCCTGTTTCCGTCCACTGTTGGACAAAGGCCTCTCCAATTGATGTCCAGACAAAACCCTGAACCAACCCGTCTAGCCAGCGTGGTTCTAATAGGCTATTTACCTTCAATGTTAAGTTGTGTGTATAACACTTATATTAATACAAGTAAAGCCACGATTCGTGACTAGTATAATAAAAAGGCCTATAAAATCCACAAGAAAAAACATAATTGGATCTAAAATTACAAATCCTCACAAAATATCGTATTCCAACTCGTTTTTAACAATTAATTCGAGATATAAAAATATTGCAAATAAAACGGGGATAACCTCGCGTAATGAACATTTATTCCGTTAGGGTGGATTTACACCAAACGAGCGAATGCTCATTCACAGCGAATCTCATCCCACTACGTCAAATTCTTCTAGTGTAAACAGGCGTAGAGCATTCTTTCGTTGTTCTTAGTGCGTTCGCAAAGATCCATAGAATATTGTAAGAATGCTCGCCCGCTCGATGTAAACGGCGCAAGAGCGCGTAAACAGTTGCTTAGAACATTCTAGCGTGTTCGGACGCGCTCGCTCCACTGAGCGGTCTCATCTCTTGTTTACACCAAATGATTAAGAAAGAACATTCTTGATCTAGTTCTAATTCGTTGTTCGTTTGATGTAAATAGATACGTCAAGCTTTAGTTTACACTAGATATTAACGGAAGAATGTTCTAGTTCTAGCTCTAGCTCTATGTTCTTTTAGTCTAAATCCACCTTTACGGGAAATGATTCGCAAACATGCGGTATTTTGAGTAACGAAGAACATTCGAGAGCAATTCTGGAAAGAGATGTTGATCCACATGAGGACTGTATATCAAATCGTTCAAATTTAATTTAGTTCTTGGAAATTAATCTCTTATTTTTTATTTGTCTAATCTCTTGGCTTCAATTGCAATTAACACATATTTATTATCTAAAAATATTCTAGTATCTTTTACAATTATAGATATCCTAGAAGTTATTGCCATAACGTGCAATTCTTTAGGCAAAAATACTAAACAAAAACTTATTAATCATTTCCCCAAACGAAAAATATTCAAAGATTCGTTTAAGGTCCCTTTTATAACCAGTAAATATAAAGCTCTCGAGCGAACGATTCCGAGAAAATCTCCTAATTATTCTGTGAGAACTTGAAAGTATTCAGAAGCGTGTTTACTTGATAGAATTATTTTACACGTAATCGGCTTATATATTAAAATTATTAACTTTCATCATTCATTTATACCTTTTATATCATTTGTCTATTGTGAGCTTAGATTTGATATTAAATACTTGTACTTAAAGGAAATCGACTTACTTAAACCCAAAACTTGTTATTTAAAAACTCTTAGACTACAAAAAGTTTTTTAAGGTTAAATAATGATCACAGAGAATGTGATCTGTCATTAATACGAGACCAAACTTTACATTTTTGTTTAAAAAACAAAAAAACAAGAAACTACGTTAATTAAGTACCTCACTGAATAGTGATCCAAAAATTTTTTTTATATTACTTCACCTAGAAATAATATTAGGCTAATATTTTGGAACAAAACTATTGAAATTAAAGTGTTAAATTTATTTGTAAATTTGAATGTGTTGGATGAATACTTAAATCCTTAATAATATAATAAATTAGAGTAGGGATGTCTGTAACACTTTCACACAAAAACTACTGAACCGATCATCATGAAACTTTGTATACATATTCTTGGAGGTATAAAAATGAGCATGGATACTTTTAATTTCCGAAATTTATAAAATTAATTTAATTAAATGCTAGTAAAGTATAACGTATAACTTCGTAGTGCTTAAACAAGTTTAGGTACGTGTTTTGTCGTTCGAATTGCGCCGGACAAGTTAATTTTAAGCTAGTCTAACTTTATTTAGGAATACATAACACTTGGAGAGCGTCCAAGTTGGCTACAAAGACCCCTTTCAGGTACCTACGTTTATGAGCGCAAACTGACGGCGACAATCCATTATTTTCGTTATCTAGAATTTTCCAGAAATTTCCAGTTTATACCCGTTTTATGAGTTAAGTACTGGTGTTTTATGAACATAAAGTATGGCTTATTTTTATTGGTGTTATTTGATACGTAAGCTTGGATATGCAAAGGCGAACCAGTGGATATATCTAGGTAGGTATATTTTGTTAGAATAAGGATAAAAATATAGTAATGATTATTATTACCCAAGAAAATTCTAATGGTAAGGGGGAATGTCTAGGTTTTGAATATATCGAAGCGATTCTACAACTTTATATACCAAAAGAAATCAAATTAAAAAATTGTTGTGTGAGTGTGTCTCCTATATCCTTTATTGAGATTTGATAATGAAATATTCTAGTCCAATTTCCAAGTTAAGATGATTCATCATTTTCAATACACATTGTTTTAAGCAACTAGTGTCTGATCTGTGAACCTGTTAAAATAAAAAGCATTAGATCCTTATTTTCCTATAGTCATTAATAAATAACAAACTGGATTTTTTAACATCCTCTATAATATAGTAGCCACTCCCCGCGGCTCTACCCGCGTAGTTCCCGTTCCCGGGGCAATATAAAAAGCATCCTATGTTTTAATCCAGGGTATCATCTATCCACATACCAAATTTCAATTAAATCGGTCCAGCCGTTTTGCCCTGAAAAAAAGACAAACAGACAGACACGTTATCCCATTTATGATGTTAGTATGCATTACTAAATTTACTTTTGTAGTCGACTGTACAATATTACACAATTTAGTAAGCAGACCATGCAAATTCATATTATATCCAGCATCTCGCTACATACATGCATCGTACTGAATTTTAACTTGAATTCAAGTTGCATTGAAGCTATTCTGCCGCGTTGCCTTCGAAAATACAATACGATAATATTTGACATTTACCTGAAATACAATTTAAGAGAACGCTTTCGGTACAACTAACAATAAATACGAATTTGAGTTTGGAATTCCGTTAAGAAATATGTTGTCCTTAATGTTAGACAAATTGTTATTCACTAGACTTGTTGTTTGTTAACTCAAACTTTTCCTTACAAAGAATATTTATTTACATTAATAAAAAAATTCAAAAACTTACAAACACAAAGAATGCTAAACTTTTTTAAACTAGTTATTTAAATATCGAATTCCGAAACACGCTCGTTAACTGTGTGATTTTTTTTTTCTTTGTCTTATTTAGTTGACCCGGATACGAGGTTGTGCACACATGTATGTAAAAAATATAACAGATAATAATAATAATAAAAAAAAAACGAGCGTGTAACCAGAACAGACTACGAAGAGAGGCTATAAAGAATATTTAAAAACTTTCGTAACCAAATACATTTCAATATTACTGTGTGATTTCTGCATTTAAATATTTCAATAAATTCTCTTATAAATTCGAATTGCATTTTGAAATTTCATTTATGGAAATGCAATTCGACAGGCGGCTTATGAATGGCGTGCATTAGAATTGTCTCGAACAAAATGTCAGTTTTCATTCCCTAGTTGCAATTTAATCTGGAAATTTCCTTATATTGGCATCATTGAAATTTTGAAAGATGAAAAGATTTTTTTGGGAAACAATTTCGCGTAATTAAGTTCTTAAGTTCTAAACGCTATTTCATTTTCGACATTGTAGTTTTGAGGGTCAATAAGATAATTTATAAAATAAAATCTACTTTTTACACAGTTAACGAAAAGTATTGTCATTATTCATTAAACCCCAAGGAAGTGTGTTTCTTTGTACTTATAATAATGAAAAGCAGATATGCATGTTTATCATCCCTAAAAAAGGCAATCGCAACTCTTGCGATACTGCCTAGAAACAGACAGACATACTGCGAAGTCTTATGTTATGAAACCGCTAAAAATTACAAAATGTATTCATGATGTCGAATATAAAAGAAATAAAAAACACTTGTCTCAAAACTATATTATGTAATGTGCAATTCTTTAAATTGGACATCATGCTATAAGCATCGGTGGTTCAGTGGTAGAATGCTCGCCTGCCACGCGGGCGGCCCGGGTTCGATTCCCGGCCGATGCAATGTTTTTGTTAATACAATAACATGTTTTTCACATCATTGACGTATATAAAATGTTTTAATAAGGGATTTTTTTACAATCATTTAGCAAACATAAAACAAAGCTGTGTCATACAAAGTAATCGATATAGATAATTCAGAAGACATTTTGTGTCTCATATACTCGTATTATAACATAATATGTGCTATGTACTTATTATTATACAGTAAATAATTACGACGATAATTATACGACGATATTTTTACACATATTTATGAAAGCGCCATCTATTTTTGTAGAAATCAGATCTTTTTTTAATGGAGTCTTCTAGAAATTGTATAATGTTGTGTGGAGCAATGGTTTTCATATTAAACACTAGGTGTCGCTAGAGACAATTTTTATGATGTACCTTGTATTGTTAAAATATATATATTGCTTATGATTTTTTAATAATGCCCATATGCTGAGTTTGTGTTATAGTATTTTTTCAAATGCCGTTATCACTCTAGCAATAGGTCTGATTTTAATCTTAACATAAATGTCCAATTAAACTTTACCACTATAGTCCGGGATCCCTGGTCAATTTTTCCAATTGATTACTATCAAGCTAATTTTTCGTAAGTAGCTTTATTTTGATGAGACGCCCAATAATTTCCTATACCAAACTCTCGATTGTGGTAGCTAACTGAGGTAGCAAGGACAAAATATGTCGATTTGATGATTCTAAAATATTTATTACTAACTGATTTTTCTTCTGTTATATCTCAAGATAATTATTAAATTACTTGAAAAAATATTTGTCATACAAAATCTATGGTTTGATCAAAGAGGACTTCCCTCTTTCCAACATGTATCGATAACGAGGTCATCGTAAATTATTACTAACCAGCTGATTTTAATTTTTTTACTTAGTTAATTATTAGTATTATTTAACAAACATATTGTCCTACAAATTTCGTGGTACGTTATTCCGGTCCGGTCACGAAAAATTAGCTTGATAGTAATCAATTGGAAAAATGTACCAGGGATCCCGGACTATATTATGTTATACACCTACAAATCAACCGAAAAGTGTTTCGCATAGGAGCGGCAGCACACACGGAATAACGCTTAACATTAAACGTTTTAACTACATCTTACTTCAATAAATCAAAAATTAACAAATGTTTTTCTTTAATTTGACATTGATCGAAATGTCGTACTATGGTCTGTAATAGAGGCATTTTAATTTTTAGCGCGAAATTTGAAATATAGTGAAAACTGAAACCGCGCATACCGGGGTCGCGCGGGTTTTACTGTATTTGTCATTATATTTTTTCATATATGTATTATCATAGTCATTCTCAACATACTCTCTAAAAAATTATTCAAACAATATTTAGAATGTTGTGTTAAAAAATGATGTATCTCGTGAAATAATAATTTAGAAGGAATGAAGGAGTTAACTTTTCTATAAAATCTAATTCAAAACCGTCCAAAGTATCACTCCATACAGACCAGTCGACCGATAAAGGTAAATAAAATAAACAAAGTTGTTTAAAATGTTTTATTCATGTATTTACATTAAGTATTGAGATAATTTCACATAATTGCAATTTAAATAGTCAATAATTTAGTTACAAGTATCAGGAGCAGCTTCAAGAGAACCGCTTCATAACTGCAAACAGTATACTATACTATATTGATCAGCTGACATTACATTTTTAAAGGAATATAGTAAAATATAGGACACTACTTTTATTACTCAAAATTTAACTTAAAACATTAATTACTCACTGAAAAGTTACAAAAACCTGTCAAATTCATAAAAATGTTAAAAGTACCAAATGAAAAAATGGTGTAATTTCAAAATATCAAATTCCTTTAAAATATAAAACTCAGCTAGATCATGCGAGCACAAAATGATTCAATATGGGAATACATCTCTGTATATAAGTTTAAGCACACTAATACCGTAGCATAGAATACCTTCATATAATCTTGGCTTGTTACTTTTAATATAGTTTCAATTAACATAAAAAAAAAACTTTTTTTCTATTTTTTTTTCTCATATTCTAGTGACAATACGCATCAGGACTTTTGACAAAAATATAGTATACTTATATTAAAAGTAACGTCGCCATAAAAAATACATTTTTGTTTTATTATTAATAAAAAAATTACAATGCTGGTACATCAATAATTATTGATTATAATCAATATTAATCGCGATCTTAGTGCATATTATGAAATATAAAAAAAGCACTTTCAAAATTTTCCAAATGCCGCCAATTATCTTACACCTAGTTTACTTTATATGAATTTCAACAACTGCTTCAACAATTTTTAATTTCTCAAAACATTTACAACCGTATTTTAGGTATTTAATTATTTAATTTTTTTTTGTGCTGGTAAAAATCAATTTAGGGAAAATTTTATTGCCATTTAAAAAAAATGTTTAAATAAGTTCGAATATATGTGAATACACAGGCGAACGCATACAATTTCATTAAATAATTTATATTTTTCATGCAAACTACACAATACAATAGGACATTAATTCAGTTCTTTTAATAACCAATACGCATTCAATAATTATATAAAACCTAATTGAACTAAATGTTTATTTAATTTATTCATAATTGTTACGCGACAGATCTTTGGATACGTAATTTTTATCAACGACCACATTTTCTTTCTATAATAATTAATAAAAAAAGTAAAAAAAAAGCTTCAGTAGAGCGCCATCTTGTTTTCGCGCCAAGACAAAATGGCCGCGAGTACGATATTAGATATAAACTTAAATATAATTGTCTAACTTATCCGACTTAAACAAAAGGGACAATCAATATATTTATAAAAAAAATGTTATTTATCGACATGCTTACATTACAAAAGTAAACAAAAGGACTAGATCGTTAAAACATATAAAATAATATTTTACAATATTTTACGCCTACATTATTATTATTAGACAAATCACATATTTACTGAGATATTCTGTGAGACTAAAGAAAACGTACTACATAATACTTTCAACATTATTTCCCTTTTTTTAAAATAATTTAACCGACTACAAAAATGAGGACGCTTCTCAATTCGACCGCATATGTGCTTTTTTTCTTAACTCATATAAGTTATAGCAAGTTTTGTTCGTACTAATATAAAGATATATTATTACATAATATGTGATTTCATATATTTTATTGGTAAATATTTCTTACAATATGAATTTTCACCTGTGAGTAACAATTCACTTTATAGGAAAAGACAAATAAACATCATAAACATTTTAGGACCAAATACGGAAAAAATACAATTTTGTACTTCAACAAAATTTTTGATATAATAAAATTCATACATATTATATGTATCAAAAGTTAGGTTATATTTTATAGTAACGGCCGCCATATTGGTATTTTTCTTTTGACCATTTCATAAAATCACTGCGTTATTGAAACTTAAAACACGTATAAACGATTAAAAATCATACAAGTTTTTGTACTAAATAAAAAAGTGGCAGTGGTTCGTATATTTAGTACTTACTTTTATACAAATTTTATTGTTCATACGACATACAGACAAACATACATATAATATGTAAGATATAAAAAAATCTAGGAGCAAATTTTTAAATTACATTCATATTATCTTATTATTAATGTAATATGATCATATCATGGTAAATATACAATAGTTAGCGCTTTATAATTAATTGTCCATATCGTTAGATTACATTTTAACTAGCGAGATTATAAAATATCGATAGGTCATAATTGCAACTTGTAACGACATTTTAAATTTTACGGGGATATTTAATGAGATCATATTTTGTTTTTAAATTGCGAATGACGTCATAATAACTTCTAGCCGAATGTTTAGGAAATTGGTATTTATTTTTTTATTTTATTAAAGATCTATATTCTTCTATACTCATTTCAGAAAAATAATTTTATAATTGCAATTATAGAGTTTAATAGAGAATTAATTTTGTGACAATTCGAATTTGTTTTTTTATTTTAATTAATTTTAGTTCGTTCGTAGCAAACGAAAACCTAACGTTTTTTATAAGCACATTAATTTTCCATATCATTTTAATATCAATTTTGAGTCTGAATATTTTTATTATTAACATATTAAGCCAATATTCTTAATATAAGTAATATTTTTTAAATATACTAGCGATGCATTGATTAAATATAATTTTATACAATTCAATTATATTGTGTTGTAATTTCGATTAATTTTAAAGGTTTCATATAAAACATTAAACACAAATTTCAAATAAAAAATAAATTAATCATTACTTATATTAATTTAACTAAAGAAAACTACATTACGTACAGCCAACCGCAAAAGTTATTACTGTGAATTATTTGATGCTTCGTAATAGTAAGTGTTCGTCAACTTTTTCAATCGTCTGTACCACGTAAAGTAATGTTAAAATTGACTTTAGTTACACTCAAAAGCTTTTTTAAACCACGAAAAAACCATCTAAATTACAACACAACAACACTATATCAATGGACAAACATACAACTTTACATTTCGATTATATATGTATAATATGTATATATATTGAGAATACATATACAAGTCTAATTGACCTAAAAGCCACATTCGATAATTTATTCTAGAGAGTTCTATTTTAATATTATTATCATGTTATTGGAAGGTTTCAGCGGATGGGGATAGTTACCTAAATCGAAAATATTTTGTTTCATTTTTTCTGAATCGCGCTTACGAAATTTTTTAATACTTAGTATATATACGACTTGAGGTCTATACAACATCGAACCATGACCTCAATCAGTGGCATACTCCGTTACATAGATAGTTTTCTCAGTCCGTCTGTTTGTGTGTCGCTTTATAGATAAAACCACTGTACCGATTTTAATACAATTTTATACAGAGATAGGTTAGTATTTAAGAAAAGATTTGAGTTATTTATTGTGTGTGTACAAATATGGTTTGGTATGGTTAAAATTGGGGTTTTAAAATTGACACGGACATAACTTATTTAAATATATTAAAGTGTATCAATATAAATTACGTGTCACGTTGTTTTCCGCTAAACTACTGAACCGATTTTGATCCAAGTTAAAAGATGGGATAGCTTACATAATAATATATGCGTGCGAATCCGGGGCGTGTCGCTAGTTTATTATAAGAAAAACAAAACATTTTCGACCCATCCGTACATAACGTTAATAAATAATTAAATCTTTGAGACGCGCTCGATGCTTGCTTTCATTATTAGGAACCAAATAATTATATATACATTATACAGGGTGTTAAAGACTTAATTCCGAATATTATTTTGAAAGATAAATATAGATTTTTAAATTCTGTTTATTTTTTTTTTTTGCTTTTTCAAATCCATTAAGTGTACTATGATACTTTAGTACAGTAATTTATTTTTTAAATTTATTTAAGCTAAGAAACAATAATAAATGTAGTTTAGAAAATCATTTCTCGCGATCAATGGATCAAGTATTTTTTTTTATTGTATGAAGTGGTGAGACGAGCTGGACTTCCTCCTGATGGTAAGAGAAACGCCAGCCCATAACCAATGTAGTGCTACCCGGAACTTAGCTTCGGGCAGGTGCACTACACCGACGCTCCCCACTTTGAGTCACAAGATGTTAAGACTCATTGGCCCAGTAATCTCGCTGGCTACAGTGCCCTTCAGACCGGAGCACAGTGACATTTTCACATCACTGTTCAGGCGGTAGAATGTCTGGCACTGTTAGGATACCCAGCCAGTTACCCAATTTATAACATAAAAGAACTACGATGATGGGGGTAACTATTTAGATTTCATTATATCGGACTTAAGTCTTATACACTACATAGTACATATATATTATATAACATAATATATTAATTAATATATTATGCTATATAAGACGCACATATATACCTATATTTACGTTTCATTCGCAATAGTTAAGATCACCAAAGTTTTATATGTATACATATTGTAATGTTCAAAGTCAAAATAAAAAAGTGAAAAATAAATAAAATATAAAAATGTACATTCGTAATATGGTAATTCTATATTATAAATTAAAATTCATAAGAAAATCCCGAACGTATAGTAGGAAGTCTTTTATTTTATTGTTAATTATGGCAATAATCTATTATAAACATTTTTACTAAATTATCAAAACATTTATAAACAATTAAATTATACTTAATTCCTAGTAATGTCAAAAGTAATACATACACGGTAATTACAATACAAAAAGTATTTTAAGATCATTTTTTTAAAAGACATCTTACTATACGTAAACAAATTTAGACTTCATTTTGACGCAATTCAAAGTACGTTGGCGTCTACGTTAACAAAATTCAACGTTCGACATAGCGTTAGTTACAATTCGACATAAAACAAATTAATTTGACGCACAGCATCACTTTGACGCACGCTAACGTCAAGTTTGACGGTTGACCTCACTTTGACGCAAGGTAACGTGAACGTTTGACGCGTTTAAACGTCGACTATTGGCGGGCGATGACGTCAGCAGAAGCACGCGTACAGCTTGGAGATATCCACGCCCCATTGCGCGGTCAACTCACCCCTGAAACACACGTAGGGTACAAATTTAATTATAAATAATAATTATTTAAATAAATGATTATAGGTATATGTGGTTCAGAAGTTTTATATGTACGTCTGAGTTTATATTTTATACAAAAACTTTAGTCTTTACATAATTTACTGCTTTAAAGTGATTTTTAAGTTTTAAGTTTTTTATTAAGCTGTTCTTGTTCATCTGACTTCTGAGTTTGACTTTTCATTTTCCACTTTGACTTTATTCTAAGATTTGTAAGATATTTGGAAGTTTAACCAAAACCCGCAGGGAATATGGTATTAAACATTTTCTTAGGTAATTAGTAATTTTTATAGACTCATGAGAGATATTTGTGTGAAAACTAGTAGCCACGCAATATAAATTATATATAACATCGAAATACAAGGTAGCCCGTGTTTTTTATGTGTATGCATGTGTTATACATATAAAATCTATCTCCTGCGTGACTGAGTTCGTGTCTATCTATGTCTGCGCATGTGTGCGTAACTGTCTATAACGTATCTGTCTACGTGTATGTTTGCGTTTATCTGTCTGCGTGTGCGTGTGTATCATGTGTCGTGGTACAGACAGTCATACTGTTTAAGTGACGGTTATGCGCCTGTCTGTGTATTTGTCTAGTCTATGTATGTGTGCGTGTCTATGTACGTGACTATCTGTTTGTTTGTCTACGTGTCTATCTTCCTATCTATCTGCGTGTCTTTGTGTGTGTGTGTTTGTGTGTGTGTGTGTGTGTTTGTGTCTGTCTACGTGTATGTCTGCGTTTGTATGTATCTGTCTGTATGTGTCTTCTGCGTATTTATCTACATGTCTATGTTCGTGTCTGCCTGAGTGTCTGCGTGTATGTGTATGTATGTGTATGTATGTGTGTATGTATGTATGTCTGTACGCGTGTACGTACGATCATGTGTCGTGGTGCGCGGGCGAGGCGCAGCTGCTGTCGGAGTGCGCGTCGTCGGCGCCCACCTGCCCACACAACTGACGTTATTGTCCCATTAAAACCTTATCTATTTGGGTTTAGCACAATGTGGAAATTATCCTAACACTACACTAGCATACAACTAAGATTTCATAAGCAATTTATAATGTTAAGAAAACATTTCTAAGTAAGAATAAGTAAGAGAAGCTTAGAAGTGAAACTACATAGCGTCTTTTGATCAAGTGCCTTTTATTATACAGAATTAAAACATCTATGATTTGCTATAATAGACTAACAGGATAAAGCAGAGAGCTATAGTATTAAATTACTATGGACACTCGTGTAGCAAGTCTGGAGTAGGTTAAAAAATAATTATTAAAATCGGTCCAGTACTTTTTGAGTTCATTCGTTACATACAAAAATACAAATCCCTGATATATTTGGGAACTATATAGCTACTTAATATAAGAACGTGTTACCTTAAGCACATCATGTAGCGAGCTCATACTGCCGAGACTGAGAGGTGTTATAGACCTCTCTAGCAACGACCCGGAGCCGCCCGAGCCGCCGCACGCTGACCTGTTCATAGAAAAAAAAACTAAAAAACACATATCATAACTATATACGTCATTATAGGTCGCGTCACGGATGTTTAGCGCTGGACGAGTATAGCTGCGCATCGGTAGAATCGCGCTCGTAATTGACGTATTGGTGCTCAAAGACAACACTATGGACAACCAATCAATGCTCGCGCACCCGACGATCACGCGCCGTTACCTCGATACCTTATTTTTGACTTCTGCGCAGGCTTCGTTCAGCGCTAAAGATTCGTGACGCTACTTATGCAGCTACTTATGCATAGTATAAAACAAAGTTGCTTTCGTTTGTCTGTCCCTATGTTTGCTTAAAATTTTAAAACTACGCAACCGATTTTCATTGAGGTTTTTTTATCATATAGAGTGATTCAAGAGGCCGGTTTATATGTATGTCACCGGAAAATTAAGAACAGCAAATTTTTAAATTAACTAAACGAGAGACAAATTTCACGACCACATTTTCGCAAATTTATAAATTTACCGAACTTACGCGTAAAATAATAAGTGTCAATATCAACCAATCAGAGAGCAGTGTGTTATTTTCCGTATTTTAAAAACCGTAAAATTAATCTGTGATCTGTGTCGAACAATTTAGAACCTTACGAATACATAATTAGCGAAAATGTGGTCGTAAAATAATACATTTTTATCTCTTGTTTAGAATCCTACGAATATTTATAAATTTCCTAGGAAATTTATAACGGTTCTTGTTGTTTTCCGGTGACATATACATGCATAAATCCGGGTGATATAAAGCTGAAATGTTGAAAAACTAGTATTAATTGATTTTATTTATTGATAAGTACATTTATCGAGGCTAGGCTGTATAACATCACACTGTGACTCAAAGGAACTGTTATGCAGTACTCTTCAATTTGGTTTAAAAAAATACACAAACTTTTAGTGTACTACTATATTTTATTATAGCACTTCCAAAATTACACTAAGACCTCCCACACCTTACACGCGGAGTGTTTAAGAAAAGGCACTGTTCGCGGCGGCTTCCAGAATCTAACTAACTTTTAAAATTAATAAAATAATTATGAAATTAAAAATGCAATGTCAATGGAAAAATATAATAAAACAATGGAAATGCTTAGTAGGCATACAAGTCCATACAAGCTAGGGTTGTAACAGTACGTTTTAAATGTTCACTTCACTTTTACGGTTCGTAAAGTTTATCCTCGTCGCCACTGTTAGATCAAGGCACTGCGAAAACAGCTGTACTGTTGTCCGCTTATAAATAAATAAATAAAATAAAAAGCCTTTTATTTCCCGCTTATAAAAGAATTTACAATGGATAGAACAGTAAACTTATTTATCTTTTTATTTATCCCAAACTTATTCTAGGGGTTTTTTTTATATTAAAGGCACCCGCCATCTCAGGGTGTTGTCCTTTTCTACGTTCCCCTAACTAGTATAGGTCAGGGACATTTATTTTTCTTTGTTTTTTATAATACATAGATTTCTTAGCATAATATTTTTTACATTTCAGTTTCTTTTTTCATTACATTTTGTTTGCACTTACTTATACATTTATATATTTGTTGGTTTTCATACATTTGTACTTACATTTCTATTCTTATTTTTAATACATTTTCATCTATTCTACTTATTAACTGAATATATTTTATTGCTTACGTCTTGATTGACTGCGCCACCCAAATCCGGCTAAATGGCTTGTGAACTGTTACGCTTGTTTGTGGCTCCCACTATTTTTAGACTAAATTCTATAAAATCCCTTTTTGTGGACTTGTCTGTGATAATTTGACCTAGAACAGCCTTTTCAAATTTTATACCTGAGTTCGTTTCTAGGTTTTGTCTTTGTCTTCCGTACACTGGACATTCGAGCAGTAGGTGCGCTACTGTCTCACTATTTTGAGTGTCGCAGATGCACGACGGGCTCTCTTTGCATCGGAATCGATAAAGATACTCGGAGAACCCACCGTGCCCGGTGAGTATTTGTGTAAGGAGGATGTTTGGGGTCTCTGATTTTATAAATCTTTGTGCTGTGTATATATCAGGTAGGAATATTTTAGTTCCCGAGGCTGTCTCTCCCTCCGTGTACCTCCGGTTCCATTCATTAAGGGTTTCCTCGCGGATCTGCCTTTTCATGTATGAAACCGGGCATAGGTCATACGCAGGTCTTGTCTTCATTCGGAGGGCGGCCTGCTTTGCGAGTTCATCTGCTCGCTCATTCCCTGTCAACCCTGCATGCGCCTTTACCCAGTACAGTGAGATGCTTTTGCCTCTCAGCTGCGCTTGGTAGATGTTATTTTGCGCCTGCGCCGCTAGTAAGTGCCTCGACCTGCCGCTGCATACCGTGTCTAGAGCGGCCCGAGAGTCGCTGAAGATTCCGTAGGAATTCCCGGCTCCGCCGAGGGCCACTCCGGTTGCATTTCGGAGAGCCAGGAGTTCAGCTTGATATACTGTGCAATGGGACGACAGCTTGAACTTTTTAGACTCGATTTCAGCGCCGTCTTTCCACATAGAAAATGCGGCGCCGATCTTGCCCTCAAGCCCGCTGCCGTCCGTGTATATCTGGTACTCTGAGCTTGTTGAGGTGTTTATTTGCTCCTGGCTTTCCAGTAGCGCGTATGTTAGGTGTGGTCTCTTTGCTGGGTGTGTGGCTTTTGAGCACTGGGCTTGCCTTTCGACCTCTTTATCTCCATAGGCGTGCCTCTTCTTGGTTTTCTTGATATCGTAGAGTGTCGCCGCCTTACGTTGTTTAACTTAAAATAATTTTTTGAAATTTTTTGAAATTTTCAGTTTCAAAATTTTTCTGAAAATCTCCAGAACTAATATCAAACGAAAGAGAGAGCCAGTCCTATAGCTCCTAAGAAAACCCCGTCCTTCTACGTCGAACCGTTGCGGAGATATTTAAGTTAAAAAATATTCAAGATGGCGTCGGTGCTGTCAAAGTCTATCTTTGAGTGCCTATATCTCCGCTCCTAGGCAACGCAGAAGAACCGGGTTTTGGATTGACACCTTAGCACAACTTTACCTATGTACTGAAACCGTTTTTCAGCATCGATTTTTCAAGCAATCGGGATTGTGCTGAAAATTTCAGGAGCGGTGACAGACTACCTCCTCTTCACTCCAAAGAAAACCCCAGCTTCCCAGGCCTTCTGGTTCCCGAGTTATGGCCTTTGGAAACAAAACATGATGGCCGCCGCGCAATTTTTCTAAATTTTCAAAATCGATTTTCTCGGTAACCAGTGGCCGTAGAAAAGTCGGGTTTTCTTTGTTGTGGTTTGCTACGTCCCCTTTGTCTTTCTAGGGGGGTTTCGGCCTTAAAAATAAAAAACTCTTATATTCTAACAAAACCTATTTTATATTATATTTCTAGCTAAGCCCTAACTTATATAGAAAAAATGGTGTCTCTATGACAAACGGTTACGGAGTTACACGCGTTTAAAGTTAGAACAAAATAATTTAAAATGGCCGATTTTGTCAAATGGCGTGAATGTATTCACGTCGCCTGGCGTGGTGAGGGGGCCTTTGCGGCCATCTTTGCTATCGGCCCGGCAACGGGCAGCCGCTGGCGGGGTTGCGGAAGAGTCTGCAAGGGTACCCGTGACCCCG
>DWAJ01002050.1:0-19181 GCA_018238005.1 Eurema mandarina | reverse complement strand
TGACATCTTTAACGACTCATATGATCAATTTAAAACTAGACTCATTAAATTTTATACTTCTAAATAAATAAAATTAAATCTATCTATCTATTTGTAGGTTATACCACTGTTAAATTTTTCTAACTGTTACTGGACAATGCTATGCACTCCAAAATTTTTATATATATCAGAGGCAGTGCTATGTTGTATAATCTCGTCATTGTATTATATATAATGTGGTTGTGCTTATAATAAAATAAATAAAAATAATTAAAAAATAAATAAATAAATTGGGTTCCGTACGAATTAAAGCCGAGAGATATTGAACGCCGATTATGCTTAAGTGAAATGCTGCTAGCTAGAGATAAAAAAAGGGATTTTTACATCGTATCGTAACTGGTGATTAGAAGTGGATACATTATGACAATCAAAAAAGAAGAAAATCATGGGATTACCTTAAATTTCAATTGATTTTGATTATTTTTGGCAGTGCCCGTGCACGTTATTTGTGTTAAAGAGACATGCTCCGTCTTTATCTTACGTGACCTTACTAGTATTGATTTTTACAGGACTTCAAGGGACCGTAGATTTGAGTAATACGGGTTTAATTTCAATTTGGTAACATGTGTAACTGAATTAAAGGGTCTTGGGTCTTGACAGACAGACAGACGGGCAACGAAGTGATCTCATACGGGTTTCGCTTTCTCCTTTTATGAACGGAACCTTAATATTAAATCCTAAAATAAATTTATAAAAAGACTCAACTATTCACAAGTACCTAAGTATTCAAAAGTTCTTTACCGAAACTTACTAGTTTATAATGAGTATTTTGAGTTTGTATAAAAATGTATCCACAGCAAGTTCACGAGAAGTAATGAGACCTTTTATAATGAAGGAATAGTAGATGATGCTTATATTTAAACTAACTATTCCCCTAACCGTGCTCCACGATTTTTTCTGGGATAAATAATACTCTATCTGTTAATCCAGAGTAATGGATCCTATGGATGTAATCTAACTGCTTGTAAACTTCAGTCAAATCAATTCAATAAGAAGTTTTTGTGAAAGAAAAACCATGATTAATACGTCCTCATCAACTTTCGAATAGTACCTAATATTGTTTAGGATTATATCATGGATATTCTAGATTTTTTCTGTTCTGATAACAATATTATAACATTCTTACTTTGCATTAACATAGGATGAAGAATTTCGACCCGACTGTGACTAAGATAATACTGTTTTTATTTTTCTGACAGCTTTATAAGTGCACTGTGTGTACAAATCCATTATTACTACCCGTGCCCCGCAGTTTTACTTGCTTAATTCCCGTTCATATATCATATTTATCGGAGCAGATGGACGAAAAGAATAATCAAGATAGTGAAATCTATTTCAATATTAGTTAATTAGTCGAACCTCCTTGGTTTATTAGAATGTTTAAATTCAAATTTAAAATAATTGTGTGGAATTTGTCAGTTGCTATAAAAACGTCAGCATTGTGAAAATAATCAGATATTGGATAATTAGTAATCGAGAATATACGCCGTGAATATGTTACTCTGAAGTTTTACTTATTAAGAACCTAAGAAAGAGCCATCATGAAGCAAACAATCATCACCTCGGCATCACTACAAATACTACGACGTCACTCTCTGCGACATATATATTATGTCCATACAGTAGGTACACAGTAACACTGTAGCTTACCTTTGATAGCACCACACACAGGAAAATAAAAATTCAATACCTTACTTACACGTTCTATATTATATATCGAATTATAAAATAACTGAACGACCAAGTAAATTTAACTTCGTTATGTTCTTATATCTAAAACGTATAATTTCGATTTTAGAGACATTTAGTTATAAATTATTTCATATAATTAACTCTACTATTTGGTAAACATTGAGGATTTTCTCTTATTAAGTTAAAACGATAATAATAATTATTAAAACTAATGACAAGATTTAGACTTTTGGCAAATTTTGCATGTATGTACAAATTATTCATATTATGTTATTTGCCTTAAAAGATCATTTTATTGGGTACCAAAATGACTAGAATAATTTTATTACAACTTAATAGTCATCTTTACAAGATCTATATAGACATACAACTTCTACTTACTTATATATATGTACAATTTACCTTATTCTAACATTTATCGTTAAGTCCGCTCAAAATATTTTATTGATTTGTATGTCCTTACCTTACGAATTATTTATTTACCTTTTATTAAAGATACCTACACTTACAGTGAATTGTCTTAGTTTATATTCGTTAAGTGGGTAAACATTTACATGTATCTATATATCTTGAACAAAAAACTAATTTACCTAAGAAAATGTCTATTTAATCAATTTATTATTAAATTAAAATTAATTTAAACTCTTTTGCGGGTTTTTTAAAAACAATTCAATTCTTAAAAATTGCAAAGGTAAATGTAATTGAACAAGAGCGACATACAAAAAGATGTGGCAAATTACAACAATATTCAAGACTTACACAATTTTATGTGCGTTTTGTAACAAATCTATGTAGGTAGATCCTTAATTCTAATATTTACTATACAATTATTTACTGACACTGGCGCTTGCATTGCAAATGTTTACTAAATTTTGCAAATATCTGATTCCATCAACAAAGCCTGATTAGACTTATTTGATGACTGTTACCGGTTGAAAATGAATGTTTATTCAGAGATCAAAGCTTCCGGGGTGTATCCAGCCAGCTAAATGGCTAATATTTGATTAACATTTGACAATACTAGTAGTGCTGAAATTAGATAAATAAGGGTAGGTACCCCAAGTATTTTAAGGTATAGAAAAAGGATTGAAATCAAAAAATGATTTAAAAGAATTTGTATCAGTTAATGTATGACTCGTTGCAGTAGACGTGGACTTAACGGTAAGGTCTGACGGTCCCGAGCGCAAAACGGCCTTACTACGATTTGCGCGATTTTGGCTTAATCAATGTTCCGTACTAAAGTAAGAATTCTGCATCAGGTACAATTTATCTATTGGGTTGACGACGGCTCCAGTGCCCAAACTGAGAGGTTCGTGGTTACCGTGACTAGAATGGTTATGGGTGTGATGATTTACTTCTAAATTTTGTAAACTCATCGTATCCGATGCGCCTTCATCCAGCTGGTCGAAATTGCTTCCATCCAACGAAATATCTGAGCTACAAAAGCTATCTCCAGAGTGAGCAGGATAATCTAAAGACAAAGAAAGTTTTATGTAGTGACAATTCAAATGATAATATTGATAGAGAAGCGTCAGTCCGATATAAACTTACCATCGGGAGAGTACGGCAAATTGGGATTAAGTGGTTGACTTGACGCTGAATAAGATGCGTCTAGGCCTAAGTAATTTCCATGTTCGCTCGACGGCGACTCTTGCTTGATACTCTTTTCATCCTTATCCTTTTCCTTCTCGGCATTTTTATCTCCTTCTTGTTTGGCTTTACGTTGTATCTTTTTCATCTTAGCCCGTTGGTTTTGGAACCATACTTGTACAACTCGCACGCTCAGTCCGGTGTCTTTGGCTAATGCTTCCCGTACTTTGCGGCAAGGCTTCGGGCTCACTTCGAAAGAAGCTTTGAATTGCCTTCGTTGTGCTGACGTCAAGATTGTTCTAGGACGCTTAGGCCCGCGTCTTCCATCACGAGGTCGCTCAGAATCGTCAATGATCATATCATCTTCAGCGTGTTGCATGAGGTACATTTCCTTTTCGAAATCTTGCCGACAGAAGATCTGTCCAGCTCTGATGACATACTGTTCTCCTTTTTGTAGCGGTTGACAGCACATAACGCAAACAAAACATTGTATGTGAAATACGTATTGCTGGGCTCGCATGACCATCTCTTGTGGAAGGAGGCGATCGCCGCATCTCGTGCATTTAACACCAAATAATCTGCGACAAAAGGATATTATGAAGGTACACGTTTTAAGGACGCAGAGCACGTTCGCTGAGCGTCTCGCTAGCAGGCGCAAGCAATGTTCGCAACGCTTATAATATAATGTTTGTAATAATATTTACCTATCATAGTCGGGTTTGCAGTAGAGTTTCGCGTTCCTCGTGTAGCATGTGTGCGCTAAGGGGCAGCCACACACGCAGCAGCTGAGGCAGTGTTCGTGCCAAGACAGCTCGCCGACTCTCATCAGGTATCGATCTTGAATCTTCTGACCGCAGCCTTCACATATTTCTACAATCTTTTCCCGCTTTATGCTCGCGCTTAATTCTGCAAAAGACAAACCGTATAGTTATATAGAACGTGGGAAGAAAATTATTTAGAAATTTTAACCGATATTCGGTTAAATGTTTTAATGTGTGGATTAAAGTTTAAAAATATCAAGACAGGTAAGCTTAATTAGAATTTAAAATTGAAAATACACAATGAAATAAGTAATTAATAAATTTTAACTTCGCAATAGCAACTTAGATCATAGGTACCTAATATCATCATAGATAGGTAAATACTTAGTTACCTAGTTAACAACATTAAAAAAAACACTTTTATAATATTATACATTTTTATTACATTAACCTGTGTTTGTAAGTCTGCGATGGCTTAAAATAGAAATAAAACTCCAGGCTTTTTAAAAGCCGAATTAAACTTGAATTTAAACAGATAAACGCATCTTTTTATTGTCCAAAACGGTTAAGGGATGCCATTATTTCTCTTTGAATTCACATTGCCAATGGAATGAGATGCGTATAGCTTTTAGTGCCTATGGATATAGCTAGGTAAGTCGGCAAGACATCGTCTCAAGTCATTCCTTAGGGTGGGGTTTACACGCCCTCGGAGGAGGAGCCTCGGTCACCCGGGTCACAGATCAAACGGGGAACAAAACGGCGTAAAACATCCCGGGTAATCGATGAGCTGTGCGTGTGTAAAATATATTAGACGACGCGACGTGATGCATGGATGATAATAAAACGGGATTTTAGACGTTCCTTTAGTAAAGACGATTAGGAACAAATTCAAAATATTTCTTAGTACATCTGTAAATCATTATGTGTAATGAATTAATAAAAGAGTAAAGAAACCAACTGTTATTTTGAATCAAAATAAAAATTCACAGTCACGCTCTAAAGACAGTGGTATCAATGCAATAAAATGTGGATAGGTACCCACCTATAGTAGAATATTTTGTATATATATACAACATATAATACACTTAAATAATAACAGGAGAATTTTATTGTTTTAAAAGATATAGGTTTTTAAACACATTATTTGATATTATTTTTTTAGATCTCTCGAGCGACAAACGTATATTTTCTATTGTGTTTATACTAGTTTAGGTTGCCTGGCAGAAATCATCGACTAGGGATAGGACCGTTGTCCGTTATTTACATATACGTACCAAATTCTTGATATTTGTTTGATTTTACTTTTAGTTAATTGTGATTTTGGTAAATCTTATAAAGGATAAATAAATAAATACGATTAAAATATAAATAGTCATTAGCATACGAAAAATTTAAAGATCGTTAAAATGATAATGATACAAAGCGAGGATGTTATCGAAATATTGTTAAGAACTGTAATATTATTCATAAAACAATAATATTTCCGGCAATTACTAGTAGTTGTAGAAATGGAAATAAAGACGATGGGATATAATTTATTATATACCTAGCAACTTTTTAACGGAAAAACTTCTTTGCTATGACAAAATATTCCCCTTTTTGTATTTATTTTTTTTTATTTTATAATCTACTTTTTCGTATGAATTAAAATTATTATGCTTTATTCGGACCTTTTTGAGTACCTACTAATTTGTAATTAGGTAAATCAATAACAATTATATTTAAGAACCAAAACACTTCTCTATCGTAACATTAAAGTATAATTTTAATTAAATAACAATACTACATAATACTTATAAAATATTAGCCATAAATTTCTTGTTATTTCAAAGAAGATATACCTAGTACCTATAGATAATTCAAGAAAAGTATATGTCGGTATCCGTAATTTCCCACCGTCAAAAAAAGTATATCTTGCAGATTCTGTTAATTCGTATTTTATTATCAGTTCAATGATTGTCAATAATAAATACGAGAGATATTTGTGCCTGCATATACATACAACATTTTTTCCAAGTAAAAATGAATTGATGTTTTAATACCGACCGCGAATGTCGGTTTATCCTGGAATAAGTTAAAAAATCTGATATTCAAACTTTATGAAAACATTGTGAATATTTGTCGTATCTATACGTAAAGAAAATCTTTAAATAAAACCGCAGAATTTATACGACTATTATATTATATATAAAGTGATAGAACTTTTAGGTAACCTACATCTATTAAAAGGAATTTTAAAATTACTTAAACAGTCGAAAGCAATAGGTACCTAATATTAAAGTCTGCATATAAATTAAGTATATAAATTAAAAAATGTATTTAAAGTAATATAAATTAAATATAAGTATGTCGAATTTAAGCTGGTTAAGATAAATCAAACCAAATCTCTTTATCTATACTTACTACTATTAAAAAGCTGAAGAGTTTGTCTGTTTGTTTGTACGCGTTAATCTCAGTAACTACGGGTGCTAATTGAATAATTTTTCATGTAGGTATGTTGTATGTTGGATACTCCATTTATCGAGGAAGGCTTTAGGCTTCATATAACGTCACGCTTTACGCGAAAGCCTTGCCGTCGGCGTTTGCTGAGCTTTTTATACTTAAATAAAACGTTTCAACTGTAGGTATGTGGTGTATTGTATGTGAATGAAAATGTTTTAATATGTTTAATATTATAATTATTATTTAAATAGAGGAACAATTATACCTACTTATTTGATTTGAAATAATAATAGGTTTGGAACTACATGTTTTTGCTTTTAACTTATGAATTGTATGTAGATAAAACGAATATAATTTTGCAAATTGTTGTTTAAAATAGTTGCAGTAGGTAATTTTTTTTTAACTTTTATTAATTTTATAAAGAAAGGGAAAATAGGCGTCACTATATTTTATGGTCCTCTTACATAACGTAGAAGATAAGATAATTAACCTAATTTCATTTTATACAAACTGATACAATTCTAATAAATAGATCACATACAATACGTGGTACCCTAGTCTGTACGGAACGTCCAAAAAAAAAGAATATTTTCTATTATACATAAAAATTTAAGCACCTGATGACGAGAACAATAGTTACCTATCAATAACGGTTAAAAGCTATAACATCTCTTACTTCCTATGAAAAATGACTACTATACACCATGACATATTATAATACATCATACAAGAACAGAAAAAATTAATGACCTGATAACATGAGATAAATGAAATTAACCATCATGAAATAAAAGCTAACCTTTTTTCACATCATATTCAATCATCGCATTATCTACACACAACCTTATATAGATTTCCATAGAAACATAAGTCAATAGGATGTCCTTACAACCAGTGAGTAAAACACATCGGCAAAATTCGCAATCGAGTCAATAAATTCACTGTTACTAACCTGCCCTCCCGGCGCACGAGAGCGGCGGCTGCATGCCCTCCTGCATCAATCCCGAATTTATATTCGTGTAGAACTCTAACATTTTTTTCATATAAATGAACTTTTCATAGGCACCGAAGCCACCGAAGCCACCGAAGCACACACCACGCGAGCTGCGCGCCGGCCGAGCGAACAGTGACGTGGCCCCTCGCTCGGCGGCTGCCTCGTCTCCCAATCACACCCACCAATCAGGGACCCCTACTCGCGACTCCGCCCAACAGCTAACCCAACCTACCTATTATACGGAAAGCTATTATATTTTCCCGCTGCGATACGGCGTCCAAATGTTTTTTCGGCCAAAGGAAAATTCGGCAGTGTTGCTTTGATTACGACCGCGAATTTAGGATCATACACAATAAACAATTATAGTATTTGCTGTAACGTTTCTTTTTGAGGATCGCTAGTGTTTTGATTTTTTTGTTCTGTGATATTTGTTTTGAATTTCTCTATCTAATTAACTTGAAAGTGTGTGTACTCTAAATAATAAACCAGAGTATATGAAGTATTTATATACTTATATTAACTTAATTTTCAGTAAACTGTAAAATAATAAATATCTAAAATGTCCTTTAGTTTCCGTTTAATTACGTTGTATGAAGTGTGTATTTATTTGGTAACCTAAAAAATTAACAATACTATAAAGACTACATATCTCCATCAGAATATACTGTGTAATGATTTACCTATACTATGTACCTACGTCATTTGTAGCCTATGTTATGGTGTGTTGAAATATAGCAACATATCTGTCTGCGAAATTATAAACATTTTTCATTGAAATAGGAACCTGGGTAGGTAGTTATGTATATAGGTACACAGTTACCTACCTACTTGTATTGTAGTTTATAAACGTGTACCAACTTATGATTTGTTAAAGTTATCATTATCATCCGTTAACTTCTAGCCACCATATCTCGGTTAATTTTGATTTTAGCCAAATAATGTCATTTTGATGTAACATTTTATTTTCTACAATTTTCATATAATTTTTTTTTCTATTACTTTACTACTTTTACTGTTTCCCTAAAATTAAAAAAAAAGTTTTTTTATCACAAGTTCTCGTGGATGGATTTAAAAAAGAATTTCACTAGTCGATTACGGATCTTTCAAAGTAGGTACCTACATTATATCAAAAATTCAAGCTTTTATCTGAAATTCGTATTTAAAGCTCTATTTTCTTTTCTTAAAATGTTATGTAGTTACTTGAACGTTTGCATAAATGTTTTTTATTCCCCATATAAACGTTTATTGAGCAGTACAAAACCTGCTAGGTCACATAGTTCTGAATAGATATTGTATTTAGCCGCACTATTTACTGACAACTGACCGAATTTAAATTTAATTAACAAGTCTACGTTTGTTTATGCGCCGCAGGCCAGCATTTGCATTTCCGCTGTAGAATACTAGTACTGGGACAATTTATCAATGTGGATATTGACCAACTGGATTTGTGACAGGTCAATTCAAATAGATCGATTCATTTAGTACTTAGACTTGTTCAGCGAAGAAAACGTTCTATACTATTGAAAAATTTTTCCATACCTTCTTGACTTTAGTACATATGTTTTCAGATTTCAATTCCCTTTTTTTTACAAGAAGGTAATCTTTTATGATTCATCTTAATCAAAATGTCATATGATTGCACTGTACGAAATTTATAGAGATTAATAAAAAGGGGCAAATTTTATTCTTCAATTCTAGTAAGTATAAAATAGTATAATATATTTCAAAGGACCCAAGATTCTATAGCACTCCCCAGTGCTGGAAGCTAGATGCAAATTGTACGAGCCGCACAGGGCACAAATCCTGAAGGCCACAGACATTGTCCAAACAAGTAATCCAATTTAGAGGACATAATTATTGAACCTAGCACTGCACTTTTTTTTTAATGTCGAATAAGCAGGCATTTGGCCGCGATCAAATTATATTAAAGCCTAGTTACGATTGTTTGCGACTAGATTTCGACTTTAACTATTCAAAATTTAACAAAGTAGCGCTACTTGTACCTTCTGTTTGATCTCGTTTAAAGGCTATTTGTATTAAATAATACCTTAAATAAAAATCATTTCAAAAACACAGCGAAACAAGGAAAGAATGTTTCTGTGAAAATATTAAAAATTGCAGGCAAATGTAAACTTGCACGCTCAAAGCAAATAAATGCGATTAAGTGTTCAGAAATAAATAACGCATTTTACATTGCATTTTTATCAAATTGTAAAAGAGAATACCGTGCTGAAGTTGTTTGAAAAATATTTGCCTGCAATTAGTTTGCATTAAATGTCTACATTCGCAATTAAAGAAATATGAAATTCAACGTCATAAGATGAAACAATTTTTATTTGCAGAGAGAATATTCCAGACATTGGAATAACTTCGTCTATGATATATGTTTACTATGTTTTTTTACTATAATTGAATATACCTATAATTGTTCATTACTTGATTATTATTAGGTTTCACATATATGATTCCATATTATGTAGTAGCTAGCACAGCCTTACAATTAACTTTTTAAAGTAATAAGAATACTACTATGTCAAGATCATTAATATCAAAGACGATCCCACAATATTGACTGGTTATACGTTGCGCGACGTGACGGTTGCATTTATTAAATATGTTGAAGAGAAATCCCTAGCTTTTTATGTAAAAAACAGCTGGAGAGGTATCTCGGTTAGGGCACTTGTGATATACTATGCGCATTGTGTTCGAGTGGGCCAATTCTGCCATTGAGCGACTGCTTACACCATCCGTCTATAAACACACGTGGCTTTACGATATCCGACTCGGATACGGCAGAATAAATTGAAAGGAAAAGACTTAAAAAACTAGCTTTTACTTTAAAGTTGCTAATATCAACTTATCTAACTTTATTCTAAGCAAGCCTTTTTATTTTATAGCCAATTTGTTGTTGTTCATATTAAGTAGGTATAAATAGTCCGCCATCTTGGGTTTTCCGTCATAATCACGCTCTGTTAGTAGAGACGAATAAATATATCTACCTACTTTATTGATTTCGTAAAATATGATATTTAGTCACCACCATATTTTAATAAATGAATCAAAATACATTAATTATATGTAGATTCATGTAGTCCAAAAAAAATATAAGTATGATCACAGTGCGCATACCATTTTATACACAAAATAAACGAACTGTATAAAATGCCACATCCAAACATATTGCGTAGTAAATTGATAAAGAATTATTATTATGTTTTCATTTATCAGTACCATTGAATGGCTCTGCGTGCGTCTAGTTCCATTGTGGCTACCACTTCAAGTCCAATGGTGGGATGAACAAGTAAAATACGGACGGGTTACCGCAACTCGTTTCATACAAATACGATTTGTGCAATACCCAGCTATGCGTGATCATTGATTCATAGATTTTTTATTTGGTAGCTTCGAAAGAAATCGGAAGAATAAAAAAAGGTTCGAGATGTTTTTACTTAGTCAATATAACTTCTTAATTCTACTAATCGCTCTACTAGTGCGTATTTTAGGAATTTATCGATACATAAATATTGGAAATATAGAGTTTAAATATACAAACTTATTCAATTTATGCACAATCGGTATTGGGAATATTGTGAAATGTGAAATTATTAAATCACATTATGAATGTGATACAGGCAACACATGAGTAAAATTCCAAGAAAGCTGCAGCTAAATCTAATATGGCACCCTTAAATTGCATATCAAGATATCGCTGAGAAATGTAGGCACCTACACTCGTCAAAATGAAATACTACCTACAGATAGGTATCTATATATCAAACGTTATTAAAGATTCAGCGAAGGTGGAAAAGATATTGCAATTTATAGATATTGCATCGTATTGCGTCTCGATTTTTTGTATGTGAAAAATACAAAAAACCGAGAGCGATCAATACGAAGCCGTTTTTAATGCATTTTTAAAATGCTTTTTAATGAAAAATATACCTACATAATAGTGTGTTCATAGTATTCTAGAGTAGTAGTAGTATTCTCTTTGTATGTATGTAATATGCAATTTTTGCTAGTGTTACAAATGATTACGTAAACAAATTTGTTTCAATTTCACAGTCTCTATTAAAGAAAAAACATGAAACAAATTTTTAATAAAAACCTAAAAAGTTTCTACGTTTTTAGTTTTTTTTAAACAATATTTAGAATATTCCGTTAAATGTGGTGCCATTTTCTCTACAAATAATCTTTACGTCCCCACATCCATATATAAGCAACATTTACGGATGATTTCAACTAAAAAAAGCTTTCAATTAAAATTTAATCAAAGCCGAAACATGCCGAAATCAAAGACATGCAAAATTCCATCAGGGTGGCACCAGTGACGCGCAATAAATGCTCGTTTTGTAAGCTATTGTTTAAGTCAAACAACGTTTTTATCATACCAGACTATATGGAATGCTATCAATCAGAGGTGAAATAAATGTTATTGCATATCTTCAATTTACTGTCGGTGTATGAATACCTAGAACAGATCTCTTGTTCAGCAATATTGGCGATTGCAATACAAATCTTTCGGTAGTCGTTTTTCAGGCGCTCTACAATAATAGTCCAAAAAAAATAGTCTGGGATTACGAAGGGTTCCATGTAAATGAATAGAGTGATATTTCAAAATTTTTTTTTTTATTCTGCACACCAATATAACCAAAATATAAGCTTTTATAAAAAATCACGTTTTGTGCATCGGATTCTAAATCGCGCTTATGATATTTATTCGAGGCTTTTTATATATTCTTAACTTCTCGACACCTAATCGTAATAATCTAAGTTATTCGAGTGATCCAGGAAGGATCCTGGAAAGAAAGAATTCTTTGGTTGAGAGGACGGTTACACAAACCTACTACTAATTTCCTAGATATCAATAACTATAACGTAATTAAAAATAGGATTCGTTTCGAATTGTAATATAATTTAGTACTATAAGGAATAATCATTATTATTGGAACTAAATGATAGAAGTACCTACAAGCAAAGCTCTGCAAAAAACGACCAATTTCAAATATTTTATTAAAATTTGGTATAGTAAGGCATCTTTTATTACATATTATTCGCACTAAAACCAAAGAGATAATATAAAGGAAGAGAATCGACTTTTACTTACAACTTAACCGTTGAACCCTAAAAGTTTTTCGCGCCAGAAAAATGGAATAAATAGTGGCTCTGATAAAAAAATCTGCTACCGGTTATTAAAACAGGAGAGATCTACATATACATATTTGATGAATAGGACAGTCAAATACATAAGTATATATATGTTTAGATTTAAGCTATATCACTGATCAGCTTACCTACAGCAGCATTTAGATTGAGCATAAATTATATATAGCTTACCTAAAAAGCCTGATTACATAAAAGTTATATACTGCATTACAAGTAAATAAATAAAATAAATGTATAGGTTAAAAAATCTAAAGCGCACATCATTGTTAATTAATATTAAACATAATATAAATTAATTACTACGTACCATAGCTTAAAGATCTATATTTTAATAAGGTGTAAAGGTCTATCAAGAAATAAATCAACATATTTTTTGTAATACAGAAATGAGATCAACTAAATAAGAAGAATCTAACCTATCTATTTATGATTTTAACCTTGTAGAGCTTGAGCAAAAGAGTATTAATGAATGTGAATGAATAATAATATTTCTTCAACTTCTAATATACATAGGTACTCTTTATAACAACCAATTTTCCGAAGCCTCCCTTAAAGGGAGGATATGTTCCATCAATAACCATAGTCACACTTGCCAACGCTGAAAATTCCGCCGGATCCTTATCTACAATCGAAAATAATACCAGAACATATATGGCTAAAGATCGAATTCGTAAAGTTTCAAATATCTTACGTTGAGGGACGGTTTTCCCCTATGTTTACAGTAAAAAGGGTCGTGTTCTGTTGCAGATCAAAAGAGAAAAGCAGCCCGAAGTTTTAATAGATTTCAGCTCCGTTTATTACCTTTTAAATAATTCATATATTTTGTTTATTGCCAATCTATAGAAATGTATGCCATGAAATGTATATCCACTAAAAAAACTTTACCATATAAAAACCTGCAAAAAAATATGTGTCTGTCGCCTACCTGGGATTACGTAAAAAATAGCGCTTTGTCGATTAAATAAATACACATTCATGCAAAGTTTCAACATTCAGCACAAATGGACAAAACAGTAAATATTGGAAACTAAAAAAGTCTACATACCTACTGACTAGTTCGTATTAGTTAAAACCCATTTGATTTGGCTCGTATAAATAGGCAATTTAGCATTTAGGGTAATGTTTAAATCTATGGTAGGCATGTACAAATACCGATCGTCAATATGTTGGGAGTTGGCTGCTCGGAGCGTGCCGGCCACGTGCGTCGATTTAACCAACATTTTGAGCATTTATTCGCTTTATTTAGAGCGTTCAACTATTCGTCCTGTCTATAATTCTTTCGTCTATTCACCTGCGAGGGGGTGGAACGATACATTTTATTTATATTTATTTTCTTTGAATCTGAAACATTTAGATTAATAGAACTTAGGTACTGTTTTGCAACTTCCTTCTATCTGTTCGTAGAACTATTTCTGTAGAAACCGTTTGATTCTGTGATTCAAACTATTATATCATCTATAGCGATTAATATAACCTTACGTTATTAAAGCACTAATGAAAACGATAGAACAGTTTTATTTAGTTGTGTCGGAAAATAAAAAATATTTATCTTCAGGAAATACAAACAATAAAAACCTAACCTATACTCGTATAAGCAAAAATTCAATTCTTATAACATTGCTTGTTTTGGAGCTAAATCTATCTATCTCTAGCTACTCAAACGTTTGATATTTGCCTAATCCCCATGTCATTTTATGATTTTTAGATAAGAAGAGTCATGCTGCGACCCTCCGCCCGGCTTTGACGGGAAAAAGCGTCCCCCAAAGTTAATCTTCATCACACGATGATTAAATATTTCCGATCGAGTTGACTTTTATTTTATTGAATCGTCGTCGCGGATGTGTATTCCAATTGGATACCTGTAAAGTAGTGTAAGACTACGTTACAATGTTAATATATAATAGAATCGCAAAATGTGTTTGTAAGTGTGTTGTGTGTTTGCAAAATGTGTTTGCATACAGCATAACTCAACGCCTGGACCAATTTTGCCGATTCTTTTTTCTTAATGTTCGTTAAAGTCCAAGGATGGTTTTTAGGGTGAGAAAAAATCGAATTATCGCCAAAAATTTTTGTCAATAAATACGATAAATGCTTAGAATAACGTTCAATCGCGGAATATTAAAAGCGACGAATTGATTGCGTCTCCACCCCTATATTGGACGTGATCCGCTCCGTTTTATTTTCACCCAGACCGATTTGTCCGATACTTTAACGCTTTGGAACATTGCACGGTTATTGGCACCGAGGGAATTGTTAAGGTTTTTAACTTTTCACCACTGGAGCTACCATTCGTTTGATTGTCGATAAAATTCATTTAAAATCGTTTATTGTGTTTTTAAGAGTATCTTTTTAAATGGGTTTGTAGTCAAAGTATTTATCAAATTGTAATTGAATTATAAAGATAAACACTTTTGTTTAAGGGAACTATTAGTATACTTATTTGTTATTAAAGCGATAGAACACTCACACTACATTTCATACAATAAAAAATGAGAGAGAAGTGTCATGGACAGGAAACAAGCACAGACAATAACTTATGTATGCTATTAAAAATCCAATTTTCCCAACAGTTTCTAATAAAAAGCGTTTTACTAATACGAAGAAGACTTTGTCTTCATATACACATTAATCATTATTGTGTAAGTAATCTTTAAAGTAAAGGTATAGGTTTAGAAAATATTTCATTAAAAGGAGCTTAGATTTTTATTAGGGCATTAAAAGGTACCCTGTTGGGTGGCGGGAGACAGCGCCCTTCCTTTCGAAAAGTTCAGATCAAATAGGAATTTTATAGCACTGAGTATCGTGAAACTGTATTGTTCCTTATCTATATATATTAATAATAAAAGCCACGATTGTCGGGCATCATTACCACTATCTATATACATATAAATAAAATGGAAGAGTCTGTTTGTAGAAATAACCGCATTTAAAAAAAAACACTCAAATTTTTTTTCACAATTTTTGACAAAAATTGTAAAAATCTGTTTCCGAGATTAATCAGGCTGGACAGATTTTGACTGGACTTTTATTGGCAGGTAGCTGATGTAATGAGGAGTAACTTAGGTTACTTTTATTTTAGGAATATAAAGTACCTAATTTCAAACTTTATGCCGACGTTATAACTCGGGTAAAACCGCGAAACACAGCTAGTGTGTACTATTTTCGCATTCACTGATCGACGAGATCATTATCGTGCGTATTTAAGTATATACGAGTAGCTTAAACATTCCGAACACAATAACGTAAAAGCTATCCCGCAGCTAATAAGGACCTCCGTATTTATGGTTCATATAAACTTAACCCTTGAGTGCTCGGCAGGAGGCTCTATAGGCCGCCGAGCGCGCCAAGTGACCGGTTGCTCACGAGTACCGACTCCAAGTGGTCAATTCGACCGAGATGACAGCTCGACAAACATTTAAGCTGAAATTAAAAATTCGAGCACTACAGATCCTATTGCTATTTTTGTGAGGGCAACAAATGGTCTATATGCGATGTAATTTTTCGTTCATTGTGTTAAATGTTTTATTAAATTCACTTATACTTACTTGTTTATTGTTTATTGCCTTATTGTAAAATAAAAAAAATCTTTCCTCTACATCTTTTCCCTTTTTCTATTTATTTTGGCTAAAATAGTAGATACTATTGGTAAGTATATAGTTATATACTCACTATTTATTTTAAAATATCATAAATAAAATGTTACAATTTTAAAGAAGTACCTGTTTTTTTTAAAGAAACTTCGCCCTCCATACTTCTACATATGTATTTTTTTAAGAGTTTGGCACAAATTTTCATTTAAAGATTTACAGAACATTTTTAATATTATTGTCTTCTAAACGCTACATAGTAAAGTTAAATCCCAAAAAAAATAACATGAATAAAATAGAATTACGATAACATTTTCTATAAGTGGACATGATGAGAATGTACTAAGTCAATATAAAAGTATTATTACAAATGACTAGCAGATCGCTAGTACCATCACAAGTGGTTTATTTTCCCATGCAAAGATTAATTGTAACTGATTTTGCTATTCAATGGGGGTCCGATTGTCATAGAATTTGAAACAGACGGGTCACAACACATAACTACGCGCCTTTACCAATATACGAGTATACAGGTAATTCTAAATATTTTAACAATTATATTTATCAATTAAAAATCGGTATCCAAATTCGATAAAAATTATACACAAGACACAAGATCACAACTCATATGCGAATATAAAATACAACTATTAATGTCAAAAATATGTAGTCAATTTTACTATAAAGCAGATATTTACAATTATTTTTTTTACATACTATTAATAATAAAAATTTCAATTTCAATAACTGCGACCTGTTTACTCTTTTTTCTAAAATCATATTATCATTAAATTGATGAATAATTTTGAATATCGAAAAATAATCTGAAATCCACCCACAGCCAGTATTTAATATATCCGAAGAATTCATAAATAAATATTCATATCGTATCTGGATTATAGTCTACACAGGTACGATTGGCACGCACCCGGCACGCGTGAGAACGCGCGCAGATAATATCTATATTGGCACTTGTCCCTTTGAATGCTATCTGAAGTTAAATGCTTTTGACTGAACCCGATGAGACGATCTGACTCAAACTAGATTAAGACAAGTCCTATTGATTGTTCAAAGCGAACCCTTTAAAATAGAGATAGTTATCGCTTAAACGTTGTTTAGTAATACAAATTTGACAGATAATTTTTTAACATAAATATTTTTGATTCAAAAAATAAGTGGATTTGGAAGGGAAGCTTTAAAATTTTTAATCCAAAATAAAATAGTGGATTCAAATTTCGACATCAAAAATTCAAATTCAAAATCAAAAATTCGACACTGGCAAACAATTAACACTAATTATTGCCATAAGAAAAAATAGAAACATTCAAATTCATTGACATTATCTGTCGACTGTCACTTATTTGCCGGCTAAAAAACTTTATTGTAGCCATTATTATTTATTATTGATATACGATGACGCCAGAAGAATTACTATAATAAATTCCTACTTTAATTATATAAATGTTTATTTAATACATTGAGTTCTGGCTATACTGATTTATTTTTAAATTTAGAAATAATAATAATAACCAACCTATTTGATTAGTTAAAATATAGGTTAGCTACAAATGATTCTCAAACGTATTAATTAATTAATAGTAGAGCCTAGGTTTATCGACAAACATTGCGTCACAATACAACGTGTGTGAGAACTGGACATTTGGCGATAAATTGTAACAGGACTGTTATCTTATATGGCGGGTATCGTATTTGGTGCGAAATTACCTTCCATGTTTACTATGGGGCAGCAGATAACGATTGTACTACGGACGAGACGTAAACCGATTATGAAATTAGTTAATTCGATATTGACCTTTATGTACATAATTTACAGACCAAGTTGCCCTGAATAATTTTCAGCAATATACTCCATGCCTGTGTAATTCACCTATTTATACAGGTGTTTTTGTATTATTGGAAAATATAACAAATTCATAAGATCTTGTTCTGATAATATTCAATTGTTGTTCATGTTATCGATTTGATTAGCAACTAGTACTGATTTTGGAGTTATCACATTATGGAGCATCAGCGCCTGATAATTTTTATTAATTAAGTACGAAATTTACATTCAGCAATATTTATTGAATTAAATATGACGTTTATCTTAGTAATTACGAGTTCTCTCCTGGTCCATGTTGTAAATCAGTGAACATATTAACTTGTTTGCTGATGAAAATTTACTCTCAGGTTAAGCAAGTGTTTACAAATAAAATATCAGATTGAGCCTACGTTAATATTATCGAAAGCACACATAAATTTCACATGCCAATCGAAACGTCGCCGCAATTTGTCGCCTGTATTCTGTAAATATTTAGCGAGCGCAGTGCAAATATCGCGAAACGGGAAAAAATATTGTTTTTCCCATCGTAACGGGTGACACGGCAGTGTTATAGTGTTATAGTGTTGCGAGGGCAACAATGGGGTACATGCCACGAGGCAATAAAGCGTAGATCGTGTGCAAACAACGGGTTGCTATCAATCGGCTAGAAGCGGCGGCGGAGGGCGGGCGGCGCGCGCGGCGGCTTAGCGATCCGTGCGCCCCGCGGCAAGCACGTGCGCGCTGCACCGAGCACGACGCTTTATGACTATACCCAACTCATAGTGTACACTACACACATTCTCCAAGACCATATTAGGACCAATTTTTTTTTACATTTTCTCATCCGATAAGATCGAGTCATTTTAAATTATACTAGCTGATGCCCGCGACTCCGTCCGCGTGGACTTTCATATAAACGTTGACCACCCATTCCCTCCCTTAAAATCGTTTTTTCGTAGATTTTTTCATACAATTTTTTTATCGCTTTCTCTTGTTCCCGTGGATATTTTGCAACTAACCTTTAAGTTTACTAAGGTACCTGCATGCCAAATTTCAAGTGTCTAACTTAAGCGGTTTAGATTTTTCAT